>CM076583.1:1101271853-1101549503 GCA_034641835.2 Pinus albicaulis
TTACCAAGTATGCACGTTTTTTCACATTATCTCATCCATTTAAATCAAGTACAGTTGCTACTACATTTATGGACACAATTCAAAAGCTACATGGAAACCCAAGGGTTATTGTGAGCGACAAAGATCCCATTTTTACTGGAAATTTTTGGACGGAGTTATTTTCTTGTTTGGGTGCTCAATTAGCTCATAGCTCATCTTATCATCCTCAATCTGATGGTCAAACTGAGATCGTAAATAAATGTTTGGAAGGATATCTTCGTTGTTTTGTATCTGACAAACAAACACAATGGGTCAAGTGGTTACCTCTTGCTGAATGGTGGTATAACACTTCCTTCCATACTGCAGCAAAAATGACCCCATTTATGGCACTTTATGGATATCATCCACCATCCATCACATCATATTGAAGGGAAAATTCGAAGGTTCAAGCAGTGGAAGATCACATCGAGCATCAGCAAGAAGTTCTCCAACTCTTAAAGGATAACCTGAATTTGGCACAAAATCGAATGAAACAACAGGCAGATCAACATCGTAGCGATAGAAGTTTTGATGTAGGAGATTGGGTATTTTTACGGCTACAACCATACAAACAAATGTCCCTCAAGCAAGCAAAGAAGGATAATAAATTATCGCCAAAGTACTATGGTCCTTACAAGGTGTTGCAAAAGATTGGTACTATGGCATATAAATTGGAGCTTCCTGCTTCTTCGCGAGTACATCCAGTTTTCCATGTTTCATGCTTAAAGAAGGTTATAGGTGAAAATCTTCCAGTTCAAACAATATTGCCAGAACTTGAAGAGGAAGGAAAAATCATATTGGAACCGGAAGCGGTCACGGAAACAAGAACTCGACAACTACGGAATCGATCAATTTCAGAGTATCTCATCAAGTGGAAGAACTTACCCACTGAAGATTCTACATGGGAGGATGAGAATTTTATACAGAAGCACCCGGAGCTACTCAAGTGTTGAGGACAACACTTTTTTTTTGAAGGAGAGGGGCATGTTAGGTCCCTATATCACTAGTATAGCCCCTTATTATTGTTAGTGTAAACCCCTTATTGTTATTAATGTACCCTTGTAACCCCCATTTTGTTATTATTGTGCCCTTAAATTATTATTGTTAGGTCGGCTAGGATTACATTGTGGCCCACTAGGATTACATTATGGCCCCATGGACTCCTATAAATAGAAAGGAGGTTTTGTAAATTGTATCATCCAAGAATTGTTCATTCATGTAATGTATTGGAGGTTGCCCCCTCGAAGTGGCTCATTTCTAAGGTGTTGATATCTCTTTTCTTCTATTTTTGGAGTTAGTTTCACAATAGTAATGACCTTCATAACAACTTGAAGGATAGGAGGTACCATCACGAGCTGGCCTGATCACTTTTCTACAACTCTAGTGAGTGGCACCATGGTTATCTGGCCACCATACCAGCATGGTGATCACTCCATAAAATTGGCAAAACAACTATTCTTACATAAGGATCCTAGCTTATTTTTCGGGTTAAAATAAAAACCTTGTTGAGGCTATGAATGCCTCTTGGCAGCAGTGGTTCTACTTGTGGTATGAAATTATGTTCCTTCAATAGAAAATTTCTTTTATATACAGCTTGTCTTCCATTCTTCAAGCACAAGATATTATTCAAATTAGTAATATTTATGACCTGCCATAAGAATAACTAAAAAAGATATGTTTACATATTTTGAACTTAGGGATGACAACTCCAATCATTACTTGACTCAGTCTTGCTTCCATCATAAATTTTTAGTTGTACAGGGACATCATATCGCAATAACGGCTATGCTATTTCCTCTAGCTTTGTGGTCACTTCCGCACAAGATACAGTTATGAAAACTTATAAATCTAACCTTTATATTGCATATGTTAGTAATTACTCAACTGCCCGCTCCTTCACATGCATATTATCATTACCAAATTCTGACATCCCCTGTCTGCATTCATGAGCGACCAAATATCTCATGTACTTGAGGGCGTGGGCGCCCATTCGAGGGAGGGGGTGTAATTGGTCTTAATTCGGCAAGTATGTGAAATCCTTGCACAAATCTCATTATACACATCGATAAGACCATAGGAGTACTACAATTAAGGCATGAATATTATCTGCGCAGAGCCAAAATATCTTTTTCTCTTGCATACAACATCCAATCAAAACAACAGAGCCAAGAAGAAATAAAATCAGAGGAAAAGAGAATATCAGCTATGGGAGGAAATACCCTTCGAAGTGAGCCTGCAAAATTTCCAATTTCAGAGGCAGCGAGTGCCATCCTCCAATGATTTGGATGGCTAATATATGTACACAGACTATAGGGATTCGACACGAGAATTGCAATCAAATTTCTGGAAAATCTGCAGGAAGGGAAAACCAGATTCAAAGGTCGAACTATACCAGTTATAGAGGGAATTATCGCAAAAGTTTCTGGAATACTAGCGCAAGGAGAAAGATGGGTAGATAAGCATCTCCTCCTGAGAGAAGCAGTAGTAGCATACCAGGACCTGGAGGAACCGTTGGAATGAAAAAATAGAGGGATTAACCCTGCCTCTTTACGCCAGCCATGGAAAGAGTTGGCGGCATTCATCCAAAAGTTTATTACATGCGAAGGACGTCAAGATGTGGTAAAACCTTGATAGCTCAAACTTTTAGCTACACTTAAACAAAATATTTTCACTAATCTGCCTGCCTTTTTGAATTCCATATTGCATGATACTGCTGTTTTATTGAGGAAATCCAAGAATCCCCAAGCAGTGGTTAGTCACCAGGGGTTAATCAAACTAATCATCATTCGTGATCTAGATAGGCAGCAGATAACCTGGGATAATTTTGTTAACCCTGAGGCACAGGAACAAGAAATCAACCCTAAAGGAATTGAAATTGAGCCCCCCCAGGTAAATACACCAAGAATAAAAAGAACCTGAACCTCAACTTTAGAACCAAGAAGGAAAAAATGGTCCAAGACACTCCAAGGAACCTCGAACCTCATGGAGGAAGCAAGACCATCCCATACACCCTTGCAATATTTCGAGGAAGAAATGGCTCTAGTCCTAGGAAAAATAAGGACAGACTATGAATCGATAAACCCATTGGGAGTAGGGGAGCAAGAGGAAATTTTTGATAAATCCTCCACCCCCGGTAGCTCTGGTCATACTAATGTCCTACCTGACCAAGAGGAACTGCGAGATGATCAGGCTTTGTCCCCTATTGATAATTATGAGGTGTATAGTGATGGACAGATAGAGGAGAGAATGGAATCACAAGATCATTCAGGTGCCACTGTCGTTGTTGAACAGAGCACAAACACAGAGATAACCCCTTTGTCACCAGGAGGTAGCATCGCTCCTCCTAGTCAGGACCCTCACATTGAAGTAAATTATGAAGACGTAATCAAAAGCACCATTTTAGACACCATCCCTGAAAAGGGGAATTCGGCTCCCCTACCACCTACTGAAATAAGGACAGGTGAAGATTCAAATGAAAGGAGAAGTGATAAACTAAGAAGGAATTGCAAGAGATTAAAGAAATTGGTAAAATAATAAATTGGTAAAATATCTGAGAAAACAACTGAAGAAAGAAAGAAGGGCCCGGAAGCCAAAGAAAGAAACCTCTATTGCAGGAACTCAAACAGAACCAATAAATACTATCGAAGGTGAAATACAAACTGACTTAGTCGACACCATGGAAATTGGAATATAAACCAATTTAATAACTACTATAGAAGTTGGGGTACAAACCAACTTAGCAGACACCACTGAGGCTGAAATACAGACCAACCTAGCAGACACCACTGAGGCTGAAATGTAGACAGATTTGGAAAACACCATCGAAGCCTCCACCCAAACTGAGAAGAAGGTTATAGAAGGAAAGGGGAACCAAACAGAGGAAGCCCCTGCCTATTCCCATATAGTAGAGAAAGCTGCCAACCAGAAACTACGCAATGAACTAGTGCAAGTGCGGCACGAGCTAACATAGTGTAGGAAGGAGGTGGTGCCATTACAAGAATATCAGGCACTGCTAAAAAATTTCACTGATCTCTCCTCCATAGAAGATGAGACATTCGCCCAGCTTAGAGGAGAACATGCAAAGGTTAAAATGGTACAAGAGCAGGTGGAACAAGCTAAGAAGAAAATCTCTATAATTTTCTCTATATATAATGATGCGCTATCATGCAGAGCTTCGGAAACCAACTATGCCTTGTTCCTAATAGAAAGGTATTTAATCTTGAAAGTTAAAGCCGTCAGGGCAGGAAAATCCACTACTTTTAGGACCATAGGATAATTTTTCCATTGTTGTAATGATCAGGATGAGCAGGTCCAGTGCCTCCTGTGTGAACTTTACATGCATAACTTCTTCTTAAAAGAATTCATGGACAATAACCCTAGACCCTTTATAGGGGATGTGCAGTTGCAAGCCTTCCTTTGATTTGCTAAAAACCAGATAAGGTGGGCCAAAGCTTACAACATCTTTCAAAAAATAGAGCATATCCTACAATTATGGGTCAGGGGGGAGTCTACAAAACCCCTGCAACTGATCATCTAGCACAAAAAATTCATGAGAAGGCAAGGTGTGAGGACTAGGTTGGGGCCCATCCATAAATATTATCATATAAAATGCACGAGAATACTTTTGGGACATTCGTGAAGTAGTCTTAGCAGCAACCAAGCAAATATGGATGGCCTCCACAAACAATGTGAAGAATAGGAAGCCATTCAGCTACAGGAATTACAAGGCTACTGCCTCCAGATTTCTCTCATATAGTAGCATGGTCTGTAGCATGGGGCCTGCCTAGTTAGGATGTAGATACAGAAGCCCTCTCCTCTGGTATCATATCGAGGATTATAACCACAATTATGAATTACCAGAAGGATCCACAAGCGCTGCCTTTGCACTCATGAAATGAAAACAAGGCTTCAAAGCATACAAAAAAAGGCCTACCCTGCCTACTCCTTAATGCAGCTACATCTCAATCATTTGTTTGCATGAGGACATGAAATTAGGTAAGCAAGGGAGTATGTTGGTCCCAAATTAAGGTAAGTTCTCACCCTATAATTACTTCAAATTATGTTTACATTTTGGGGGAATTCCTATTCATATTAACAATAAAAAGAATAAAATATTATGAAAATGAGAACAATTAGACTAATCATGAAAATAATGTTTTTGTAACAAAAAATTGACTTCTCTTATCTCCATATGTAGGAAGGTAGAAATGTTGGACCAATAGGAAACAGAAGCTAACCAATGGATGCAAACATATGAGATCCTGGTAACTCCCAGTAGCCGGTAGAAGGCAGAAAGACGAATTTTAGTCCAAGAACTCAGACGACAGCCATGCGCAGCTGGCTATCATTTGGGAAATACTTTCACATTTTTGAAATCGCCTTTGAAAGGGTGAAGGATGGACAAGAAGGAGGAGAAGAAAGGATAGGAAATTCATTCTGTAATCGATGCATCAGAAACAATCTGTCTAATTGTATTTTTGCAACATCACTGGATGTAATATAGAGCTTTGAACAATAATCTTTTGAATTTTTTACTACGCTAGAGTTTCTGGTGGTCTAGGCCCAACCTTTGGAAGTTCCTCACAAGTTTTCATACTCTCTGTAGTTGCAGAAACAATCCTTAAGTATCTGATGAAATTGTAAAGTATATTTCCATTCAATAAAGTTACAGTTCTCTTTCTTCAGGATTGTTAGAAATCATGCTCTTGAATTAGGAAAATCGCAATCATATTTTCCGACTTATGGCAATATTTTGTTATCAATAGATAGTTCCAATTATTTTAACACCATTGCATTTTAGTTACGGATCGTAGAATAAGCTATTTTCGATGTTATTTGTCTTTATGAATTGCATTCTTCTTTTAGCATAACGAAGCGTTCGACTGTCAATCAATGTTGATTAATTAAGTCATAAAGAGAATTCCATTGCAAAATTACTTAAATGAATTTTTTACGGTTTATTTAAATCACTTCAGTTATATTTTTGTTCCATTACTGCTTAGCTAGTTATACTGTTGTTCCATTACTACTCAACTAGTTATACTGTTGTTCCATTATTGCTCAGTTAGCTAGACTACTGATTCAATTCAGTTCCATTACTGTTCAGCTTAGTTAGACTGTTGTTCCATTCAATTCCATTGTTGTTCAGTTTATTTAGACCGTTGTTTAATTCAATCTAATTGCTGCTTGATTTCTCTAGATTGTTGTTCAATTTAGTTAGACTGTTGTTTAATTCGATTAAATAGCTGCTCAATCTTAGGCTAAAAATCAATCCAAGCCACCCCTCATAGGATAAGCAAACTTAGGAAGTTAGCAAATTCTTCCTCATAAGTGGCAAGGAGTAACTATTAGATGACCTGACTCGCATATATTGTGCCAACACTCTTGAAATAAGAATACTTACCTCGGGTTGATAATTAAATGAGAAAGCACTAGAGTTGTCAATAAAAAGCCACCTCTAACAGCACCAACAACTATATGAGCACACAACGTTATATTTGAAGCACACAAAGGAATCATACCGCTCTCTTGGGTCACCATCCTCTATGTACCAATAGAGGGAAGGGAGGATTTGAAATATCCTATATAATACCACCATGAGATGAAGAATGGGTGAACACATTGTTATGTTGGCTGGAAGTTCCCAAGCAATACCAACAGTGTGTGAGCCGGAGCTGAAGATAGAGGGGACTCAATTGTTGGCCACCCAACAAGTTTAGTCCAACACAATAGAGAGAGAGAGACTACACCAAGGGAACCTTGGGATAAAAACATCCTTACATCGAGACCTAGAACCATTGTTTAGGGGCCCTTTGGCAAGAAGGTAAAGTTTCACTCTTATTACTAACAAAGCTCAATAAGAGGGGCCTAGAGCCATTTCTCATATTATTGTTGTCCTTTGAATTTTTTTAGAGCTCATGTTTATTTGTTTTATTTTTTAGTTTATATATGCATGCTATTTCTTTAGCTAGTATGCTTATTGATTCTAGCCTGTTCCACTAACTAGCTTGACTCCACTTTTTTTTTTTTCCTGTTACCAATAACTTGAGTGGGTAGAACACACCCCTTAAGTTGGTGTGATTTTTACATACATGCGCCAAACACACCCCAATAGTCAGGTTGATAATAACCAAGATAAAATTGAATTGCCTAGGTAATAGACCGTTGTATATTGAAAGAAGATTTTGTTGTAGGTAACCCAGATCGGGGTAAGTTTTGTTAACCAAAAAATTGATAGGATTTTTGACCAAGACATGGATAAGCTTGAAACTGTTGGAATGGTTGCAGTGGCTGCCATGGAATCTGAAAAAACTATTGCCTGCAAGGATAATTCAGACTAGGTTGTGAATAGACGAGACTAGTAGATGCCTATGAAAAATTTAAACTAGCCTGTGGTTGTGAAATTACCGATACAGATGGTTGTTGAACACCAACATAGGAAGAAAAAGTCTTTATACCCAAAAATTGAGGGTTAGGGGTTGAAGGAACCACTTGAGCACACTAAGCAACAACCAAGAAGTAATAACATGTGTAGTAGGTACATATGCAATAAGTTGAACAGGTTGATATTGATACTGAACCGTTTGCGGTTGAATAGGAAAAGTAGGCTGCCATTGACAAAATGAAATTGTAGCATAAGATTGACCTAAAAATGAAGGAGTACTGCCATATGGGCCGAACATCCGTTGCCCCCCAGCATATGGAGTATAAGGATATTTCACATATTGACTTTCATATGATGGGAATCCAGTGGATATTGGATAAGATGGACAGTAATTGGATGGACCAACCTGATATTGAGCTGATGATGTCAATAAAGGATCATGTCGTTCAATACTCATAAGAGAGGAACTAGATAGGATTCTAGATGATGACATGGGAAACGTTTAGACTAGAGGAGACACTAGAGTAGGTTCCATTTAAAGCCTGGTAACCCAGTGGGACAAACGGACCACCATAAAGATGAGACTCGGGTATCGTAGCTGTAAAAAATGGTACAGTCTGGTATGCTGTCTCGGCTATGGTTAAATAACCCATCAAATACTCTAAGAAATCTATGAGAACTTGAGAGTGAATAGGATCAATAGGAGCAGAGTAGGTAAAACGAGGAAAAGACGGATAAAAATGAAGCCCTCGCCCAAAATGAGTGGGAGATGAAGGGGTTGTCTCTTCCTAAAGTTATTCCTCTATTAAAATCAAACCAGGTGGAAGTACTTCACTGTTATGCCTGAGATAAATTTCAGGTGGTAAAATCTGTGGTAAAGAGGAAGACTCAATGGCTATAGATGATTGAGGATAAGACAGTTGCACGGGAACAACTTCTTGTTGTTCAACATCGAGATCAAGATGTTCTAGTAGAATAAAATAGGTCCTGGATCGACTTCCAGTTGAAAAAGCTCGGGTTATGTATTTACTGTTTCATTGGATTGAATTCCAGTTTCCTTAGGGAACAACGAGGGTTCCGTCTCGACAATAGCAGATAAACCAGGATCGGCCGAAACGAGACGAGACTCGGTACTCAAAGGATCATATGAATCTTGTAAATTAGATGAAGATGTAGCACAAAAGGTTCCAGAGGTACTAAAATCAGTAGGATGAGCTCACCTTCATCTGCTAGGTGTAGCTTTTGGCGGTAAAGGTGGTTTATTCGCTATCCTACGTCAACTACGGGGAAAGGGTTGATCTTCTTCCACGATTGCTGATTGATTTTTATAAAAAAAATAAACAAAAAGAGGGTAATTCTAGGCAAAAGTTTTACCAAGCAACTATGAACTGCAATATACCACCACAGGAAAACAAGGACTTATGTACATGCAGGGAATATCCTTGAATGTAGTGTTCGGTGTATCACAGTGTGCAAGGCAGCCAAATCAGTGACCTATGGATGGTAAGAAACATAATCTTGTCCTAAAAAATATACTTAATGGTACATGGAGGCCCAATCCATATTAGCACTGCCTAATGTGAAACCGCATAGTGAGAGCATCCCCTTATAATTTTTTTAATAGAACACCGCCCAATATACCCGAAAGTACATGAACAAGCTCCGATATACTTACGTACGTGGATTGAGGCATCACACTCAGAATGCATCATAGACAATTAATGATAGCTTCTATGTTTAATGATGCCATAACATGTCTCTATCCTAGACCTCTAAATGTTATCATTAAGTAACAACACTCCTTTAGATAAATTCAGATAAATTTTAAATTGATCTTTCTTATAAGTTTGTCTTTCAAGTTCACTGCGAGATGTATTTAACATTCCTATAATGCAATTAAAATGATAAGGATTCATTTTGATTTGATTTTTGACCTGGAAAAAATAGCTACAAGGGATAGAGAAATGAGATTGTATGCAATAAACAATGAGAACATCTAAATTAAAATTCCCTAAACTATTCCTATGTAGCACTGACAATCCCTATATGCAAATGCATATTTTTCTTCTCAATTTCTTTTAAGTTTAGATGAAAGAAAAAGAAACTATAATTCCAATCACTCAATACTTTCAAGAGAAATGAAGACTGAAATAACAATTCCTCTTTTCAAAAATAGAGAAATGATCAAATGTAAAATTTCAAAATTTGGAACTATTCGACAAGGATAAAGAAAGCAAAAATAAACATTGATAAAAAAAAATATCCAAAGTGAGGCAAGAACAGTAAAGGAAATATGGTCTCTAGAGGCAGTCAGACACTTGAAACTTCAACAAAAAAACACTGAAATGAATTTCAAAAGAAAAAATATGATATATTTTGGTTGGTCATAGGAGCAATGCACCCCTGAGTGGGAGACAATGCATTGTAGATCACTGCCCCTAAGCTAGTAGTGCTATGTTGAGCACCGTGTCAAGGCCAACAATGTGTTGGTGCTGGAGGAAACTTTAAAAAAGAAATCAAACACACTACTTTTGTTAAAACACATTCAAATGATTGAAATAAGGCAGGTAAAGTCTACTAGAGGCTGATGGACAAAGACAAAACCACCAGGGACGATCCATCGATCCCCAGTATGGTCGCTAATTTTCTTAATGGAAATCAAACCTATGGATAAGTATGTTTTCCCTAAGTGTGGTGGTCGCACTTAGAACAACATAAAGAAAGATATTTGACCTTTTCCTTAAAATGAATAGATAAGGGAAGAAAAGCTACTTGTAATCTATTCTCTTTTCCTCGCATCCCTTCGTCGTTTGCGTCACTCTCAATCGAACTGAACTCACTTGATTGGTACCTGCAATGGCAAACAAAAGAAAGAAAATGAAATAAAGGAATATGCTATATTCATGTTAAACAAATTTAATCGATTTCATCTGTAAATACACATATAACATTATTGACACGTGTACTAGGAAAGGAACAAATGTCTTTATTATGAAGTAGAAGTAGAAGTTACAATCAGTTGATCGATTCGATGTCAAATCGCTCCAGCTTCAGTCCCATCCTCATCAAACCAGCATCATCACTCTAGAAACATAACATTACATGCAGACGATACCTCCAAGTGTTGTGATTTCACTAGCATAACTCTACTAATAGAAATTCTTTCTCTTTTGTGCACTATGATCAATGGTCAATTTATAAGTACATGAAGGTAGTTTGAAATTAATGAATCATTGAATGGATTTTCCAAAAATGGAGGTTTCCCTTTTCATGGGAATATAAGAATAAGAGGTTCAATGGTTCCATGGTGTCCATATTCAAAGTTATCATATGATGTGATAGCTGGGACAACTTCTAGAAGCCACTAGAGGTTAGGAAGATTCCCAGAATCCAATGAAAAATTTATTCCCAGTCAACCAACGCACCTTAAAGTGGGCCTAGATCCTCTGTAACGTAGCTTTGCATGGGATTATATGCTTTGCAAAGCACTTACTGCAATCTAGTGGTGCGTTGATGTCTCAACGGGGCACTTCAACTGTCATCTGAGCAGTGAAACTTTCATGAAGGAAAACCATCAATGGGATGAATTTTTTAGGGCATGTAGCAACTAATTTAGAGTATGATAGACCCTAATTGATACTTGTTACACCATTTTTTGGTCATCTAACCCATTATCATTAGATGAACCCAAGTACACCATGAAGACCAATTTTACCATAAGTAAAATTGCTTTCACTATGTGAAATAACTTAGTAAAACACCTTTATTAAGTTGTTTATGGTCTAAACAGGAAGCCCCAAAAAGGAAATAATAAACAAATCTATATTTGTTTATATTTCCTGGTCATATTTAACCCAAAACAAGGAAATCAATTAAATAAATCCTTATTTATTTGATTATTTCCTAAGAATAAGTTATTTAAATCCTTATTTAAATAATATTCCTAGTTAAATTTGACTAAATCATTTATAAATAATTAAATAAATCATTTACTTATTTATTATTTATAAATAAAGGAATTGACCCAAGTCAAAAATCTTTTTCCCTCCAACAAATATAATAAAATATTCCTAAAGGGTGGTTCTAGAATTTGATTAATAATATTTTATTCATGCACCAAGTTCTAGACCACCCTAATATTTTGTTATAAATAGAAGGGTTTTCCCATTCATTAGTCACCTTTCATTGCATTAGATCACTCTAGATCTATACTCTTGGTCACATTCTCCATTTTTGCCTTGGGAGCTCCCTTTGAGTTCTATGTTTGTCTAGGTTTTCTACACCAACAAGAGAGAGAAATTTTAGATCTGAAATGCTGAGGACTTTCAAGAACCCATCCCATTGAGGAGAATCAGAAACACCTTTCTTGTTTTCCTCTCAGGTGCCCCCTTTTAATATAAAAATTCTTTCAAATACATTTTTCTTGTCTTGTCTATTGGATGCATGGAGCTACATTGTATTTTTACTGCTTAATGTCTTTTATGCTTAGATCTGGATTTGTGCAGCATTATTTGGGTCAACTAATTGTGTACTTAAAGATATTGGCAGCCATAATTGATGTTAGGGCTATTTTTTATGCGTAGCTAAAGTGGCCTATTCTGTAACTATCCTATCACCCTTCTGGGAAAGACTGTTTGTGTCGACGTTGAAGTTATCAACGCCCCTCTTGACTATAACATTCTTTTGGGGTGTAGTTACACCTATGCCATGTCTACCGTCCCATCCGCAGTCCACCACAAGATGTTTTTCCCTCATAATGGAAATATTGTCACCATCGACCAGTTGACATATCATGAACTAAAATATCAGACTTCCCCTGAGTCCACCATCTCTGTTGTCACCAATAAGCAAACTATTGATTCTTTGACCAGCGTTTCCCCTGGTGTCTACAAAGACTCCTCCTTGCTTGGAACCTTCCCCGGTCCTCCCCCTCCTCCTCTCTCTGATCCCAGCTTGGCGAACGTTTGCATGATGCAATCATCTTGGGCTGACCTTAAGCAGTCCACTTTGGCTAGTCAGCAACCTCAACCTCACCCACCCCCACTAGCTCCTAGCCCTTCGCCCCCGCTAGCCAGCCTTCTTCCTTCTGAATCTCCTTCTACACATAGTCCCCATGTGCCTCTCTACCCTCCTGGGTCGATTCCGCCCGATATCAACCCCCTTGGCACCATTCCTCCTGGCCATTACCCTGCTGGTCAGATACCTTTCCTTGCTCCCCCTCCCGGAGTTTATTCTGTCTCGATCTTGGCCACCCTATCCCTCCCAAAATTGACCTTGGGTATACCCATATGGTACCTTGACCCTCCAACCACTACCCTGCCTGGTCAACCCAAACCATATATTGCTTTGACCTCGGTTCAACCGATCCCCATGACTTCTCCTGCAACAACAGTACCTCAGTTACCTCATCAGGAACCACCTCCTGTTGCGACCGCTTCAGGTAAGAATAGAAAAGCTCGTAGGGGGGAAACAAAGGACAAGGCTACCCCGAAAAACTCTGCCCCTTCTCGGCCTCTAAAGCATCCCATCCAGTGTGCTTTGTGTGATGTTGTCGGTCATGCCACCCATACCTGTCCTGAATTACTACATCTCAAGACCATGGTCAATGAAACGTTCCTGGAATCTAATATCCCTGAGGTCTATGTCACCATACCTAATTCCCTCCCGAAACTTAAAAACTTGCGCCCCAATCACCCTTGTTTTTTGTGTGATTTCCATGGACATTATACCCACCTTTTCCCCCGCCTTGACGAGTATCGTTATTCTTTAGCTGCATACCACCAATTCAAAGCCACACTTGACCATAGTCCTTCTTCACTAGCACCAGACAACCTATCTACCCCAATAAACGTTTCCCATCCTGATATTGAAATGACCGAACCTTCCACCACTATTTCTTACCTTTCCTCATCACCGCGATTCCCGGCGACCGACCCCTTAGTGCCTTCCCCCAATGTTTCGCCTAACCACTCCTCTGTCACCCCACATGACGTTGCGCATGTGAGCCTTTCCCCTCACAATCAGGAGTCTCATATTTTTACCTCATCAGGTCATCCTATTCCCTCCCATCTTCCCATCTTCCAGTCAAATGAATACATCATGGAAGCCATGATCGAACTTGATTTTCCGTGGGACAATATGCACCATCGTGCATACTTCCTTCCACATCAATCCCATGGCCAATATGCTGTCAAATCTAAAGACTTCATTCCTGATAAAGTCGATTGGTTTAAAAACCCCATCCCTGCACCTGATGCTTTCGAAGAAGGCAATATGGCCAATATCTCTCCTACCATCAAAATAGACATTTATGTCAAACCAGGAATCGAAGAACATATCACCATGGGTGCCCAATGCACTCCAGAAGAAATTAAAGCCTACACTAAACTCTTCAAAGAATTCCATGATATTTTCACCTGGTCCTACACAGAAATTCCTGGACTCGATCCCACCATTGTCAAACACCATATTGACACATGGCCTGATGCCACTCCGGTCCGTCAATAATTGAGACCCATTCATCCCTCCAGACGTGAAGCCATCAAAGCTGAAATTGATAAGCTCATGAAATCTGGTTTCATTTATCCCATCGAATACACCACTTGGGTGTCCAACCCAGTTCCCCTCCTCAAAAAACAAGGCACCATTCATGTTTGCACCGACTTTCGCAATCTGAACAAAGCTTGTCCCAAAGACAACTTCCCCATACCATTTATTGACCAAATCATTGATGGGTGTGTGGGGCATGATATTCTATTCTTTATGGATGGCTTCTCTAGATACAACCAAATCGTTATCCGTCATGTTGATCAACTTAAAACCACGTTCATTAGTCCGTGGGGCACTTTTGCATACCGAGTCATGCCATTTGGCCTTAAAAACGCCGGCGCCACTTTTCAACGAGCCATGTCTTATTTTTTCCATGAATTAGCTCATATTATCCTTGCTTATTTAGATGACCTTACTGCGCGTTCTAAACATCGGGCGCAACACCTCCATGATATGATTACCATTTTCCTCCGATGTCACAAGTATAACATTCACCTTAACCCATTGAAATGTGTCTTCTGCATTCCCGTCGGTCGTCTCCTCGGCTTCATAGTGTCTAAATATGGGATAACTCTCGACCCTTTGAAGGTTCAAGCCATTCTTGAACTTCGCATTCCTTGCACCTTACGCCAGCTACAAAGTCTCCAAGGTAAAGCTAATTTTCTTCGTTGATTTGTTCCTGACTATGCCACTACCGCACATGGCTTCCTTAGACTTCTTCGATCTCACACCCCATTTTTCTGGGATACCTATGCTCAAGAATCTTTTGATGCCCTCAAGCATGCTCTCACATACGCTTCCTTGATCCATCCTCCTGACATTGACCGAGACTTCATCGTATACATCTCCGCTTCCACCTATTTGGTTGCCGGTGTCCTTATCCAGGAGGATGATAACTGTATTGAACATGTGATCTATTATGTCAATAAGAACCTTGCCGGTCCACCTGTGTCCTACTCACATGAAGAAAAATTAGCACTCGTTGTCGTGTTCTCGGTCCAAAAACTACGTCATTATATCCTCATGCGTTCCACCAAGGTTGTGACTAATTCCAACCCCATGGCTTTCCTATTGAGTCGACGCATCCTCAGTGGGAAGTATGCTCATTGGGTCATTATCCTCCAAGAATTTGACCTTGAATTTGTCACCCCAAAAAGTAAGAAAGGTTTAGTCCTCACTGAACTCATTTCTGATTTGCCTACTGGGACGCAAGATACTCCAATTAATGATGCTCTTCCTGATGAAAATTTATTCTCCATCACCACCGACGATCCTTGGTACGGTGACATCCTTACTTACTTGCGAACCCAAAAGTTCACCCTTCATCTTGATCGTGATGCTCAACGACGTATTCGACACCAAGCCCCTCGCTACCTTCTGATCGGTGACGACCTTTATTGTTGTGGATTATATATTTTCCTTCATCATTGCCTCACACACGTTGAAACCGAGCAAGTCCTCAATGCCTGTCATAGTAGCGCTTGTGGCAGCCACCTCTCCAGCCTCACCACCGCCTAAAAAATCATTGGTCTTCTCTCTTCAGTGATTGCATTGAAGCAGTCAAACATTGTTCCAATTGCCAACATTTCGCCCCTAAGACATGAGCTCCCCCCGCTCCCCTCCATCCCGTCATCACAGTTGGTCCTTTCTGCAAATGGGTCATCGACTTTATGGAATGTCGACCTCCATCTACTGGTAACCACAAATATATCATCGTGGCGGTTGACTATTTCACTAAATGGGCTGAAGCAATGTCAACATTCAACAATACGGCAGCCACTGCAACCCTCTTTTTCTTTAACCACGTCATTGCTTGATTCGGAGTTCCAAAATAATTGGTCTCTAACCATGGCCGACATTTTGAAGATGAGATTTGGCATGAGCTATCCTCACTATTGGGTTTTGAGCACCAATATTCATCTTCATATTACCCCCAAGGTAATGGCCAAGTTGAATCAATCAACAAAATTCTTAAGAACATGCTTCAACGAACAGTGAATAAGCACAAAAACAATTGGCATCTTATGCTCTTCCCTGCTTTGTGCGCTTATCGTACTTCTGTTAAAACCGCTACCGGTTTCACTCCTTTCCACCTTGTCTTTGGCGAGGAGGCAGTCTTACCGATCGAGTGTGAAATTCCTTCCCTTCACTTGGCCGTTGAACTTCTCCCTGATACCCAACCTCTAGAACAATGACTTATCATGCTTGAGTGCGCCTCTGAAGACCATCGTGTTGCATTGCAAACTCTTGAAGCGGCCAAAAAGCGCACCAAAGCTCAGTATGACCGAAAAGTACACCCTCGTACCTTTCATGAAGGTGACCTTGTTCTCGTATATGACCAGGCCCACGATACCCTCGTTCATGGGAAGTTTGACTCATTATGGCTAGGTCCTTACATCATTAGTAAAGACCTTGGTAAGGAGGCATATATTTTAGAGGACTTTGAAGGCCACCCCCTTCCTAATCCTCAAAATGCACTCTATCTTAAGAGATATTACCCTTAGCATTTCCTGTTCGAAATGCATGTTTTATTTTCTTTTAGATAGCCAACATCTATTTTTTTTTGTAATTCTCTACTTCACGAGGACACATGTTGTCCATGAAGTCTTACTTCACCTCTCCTCAAAATCAGATTTTCTCACTTACAACACTTTCCCTTAGGGCACCACTTTGCCTCCAGACTCATTCTTGTTCGTGTCAATTTCTGTCATGAGATACCATTTTGTACTCATGTTTTTTATGGTCCCCTTTGGATCTTCCCCCATTTCATCATCATTGTTAGTGTCCGTCTATTAGTCGCTCTAATATTTTCTCTCACGCCTTAGTTTGGCATCCCTTATTGCCTCACCTATGGCAGACCTCCTTCTGTCGACATTAACTCATTTACTCTAGAAGCCAGGTCTAGAGGGCGGTATACCTTGGTTCAAGCTCCTTTCAGCATGATTGTGATCCGTATACTTGATGGTCTAGTGATGAAGCAACAGCTATTGGTGATTCCTGAGTGTGTGTGAGATGCCTCAACCCTCATGAGGGGGTGGCCCTACAAGTAGCCCCCCACATGCCCGGATGACTCTTTCATTTCAGCCCTTGATGCAGCTCCTTATATTTTATGATGTCGGCCGCAGCCGCTTGTAGTGCCTTTTTGATTTGAATGTATCAGTCAGATTTTGCGAGCCCTTCCCCATGTATAGGGGGCATTTGGGTTGTATTTGTATCTCATGTACTAAAATATTATCGTATAAGTCCTGGCTATTATTCCAGGCACATCATGTATGTGTTATTCATCATTCTATTTTTCTGGCTCGTATTTATACCAGCATGTACTTTATAGTTCGGTTTCTTGTTTACTGGACATACTATTCTTTTGTACTTTGTCTCGGTGGGAATAGGTATGCCTCCCACGCCGCCTTTAGCACAGGTACCACTTCATAAACTAGAGACTTGTTGCACTTGTAAGTCTCGTCTCCTCAGGGTCTAGTCCTTTAGCACATTAGACTACCTTCCATTTCTCTCTCTGACTTCCCTCTTGATGTCTAGTGACTGAGTTCTTACAACGTACTTCGGTCATACGATTTGCTCCTAACACTCGTACGTTGGGGGGAAATCTGTTACACCATTTTTTGGTCATCTAACCCATTATCATTAGATGAACCCAAGTACACCATGTAAGACCAATTTTGCTAAGTAAAATTGCTTTCATATAATGAAGAATAACTTAGTAAAACACCTTTATTAAGTTTGTTGTAGTCTAACAGAAACCACAAAAAGGAAATAATAAACAAATCTGCTCACATTTATATTTTACAATCATATCAACTTAAAACAAAATCAATTAAATAAATCCTTATTTATTTGATTATTTCTAAGAATAAGTTATTTAAATCCTTATTTAAATAATATTCCTAGTTAAATTTGACTAAATCATTTTATAAATAATTAACTAAATCATTATTTATTCAATTATCTTCCCACCATTTCCTTAAAATAATAAATAAATAATTTATTTATTTATTATTTATAAATAAAGATATTGACCCAAGTCAAAAATCCTTTTCCCTCCAACAAATATAATAAAGTATTCCTAAAGGGTGGTTCTAGAATTTGATTAATAATATTTTATTGATGCACCTAGTTCTAGACCACCATAATATTTTGTTATAAATAGAAGGGTTCTCCCATTCATTAGTCACCTTTCATTGCATTAGATCACTCTAGATCTATACTCTTGGTCACATTCTCCATTTTTTCCTTGTGAGCTCCCTTTGAGTTCAAGGTTTGTCTGGGTTTTCTACACCAACAAGAGAGAAATTTTAGATCTGAAATGTTGAGGACTTTCAAGAACCCATCCCAGTGAGAATCGAAACACCTTCTTGTTTTCCTCTCGGGTGCCCCCAGCACTAATATAAAAATTCTTTCAAATACATTCTCTTGTCTTATTGGATATGGAGCTACATTTATTTTTCTTGCTTAATGTCTTTTATGCTTAGATATGGATTTATTAGGCATTATTTTGGATCGCCTAACTGCAGATTTAAAGATATTGGCAGCCATAATTGATGTTAGGGATATTTTTTATGCGTAGCTAAAGTGGTCTTATTCCGAAAAGTGGTATTTTCCGATGAAAGATTCATACTAACAATACGGTTGGGTTTTGGGAGTGATGCCCAAATTAACCCTAATGGCATATAGCCCAAATTGGATTAACCACATATATCTATGTCTCTCTTACCTATGCTTTTATTTGTGATTTCAATAATATTTTATGTGTCTCATTAAGCTTCGTTAATTAAGAGGTCATATAAGAATTATAATTACTACATCCTTAGGTAGATTTACTTTCATACAAATGGAACCAACTATTTGAATAAATGTATGAGCGATCCCCCGATGCGTAGAGTTTAATCATGCCTATTGGAACAACTTGATAACAACTTGTGGTAGATTTATGTTTGATAATGACATGGACATATTGATGATTTACACATGGCACAGTTGCATATTTGAAATGACACATAAGAAAGATGATGTCAGTAGGTTGACGTGACACCACTAGGGGTTTGCACATGGCAGTGACAAATGGAAAATTTGGATTTTGGTCAAAATCCCCAAAATAGGTGAAATATGGCACCTCTCTTAGGATTCCATGTGTCTTGATGACATCAAGGAAAGGACTAGTGACCCTTGGATCCTAGTCACATGGAAATGGTCATATGGACTTACAGATATCAAGGGATCTACATTGGTATGACTCACTCATATGAGGTGGTCATATGGACCTTGGCACTAATTTTAAGAACTTGGTCATTGGGCTGAGTCATGGTTGGCCTTGGTTATATGATAATCTCTACAATCAATTTCCAAGACATGGGACCACCACATGGCTATAAATATACGTGCCACTGGGCTGGAATGGTGTGCATTTAGTGCAAAATAAAGTTAGTCCCAAATGAAAGTGTTCGTGACATATGGTTCTTATGATAATGAATGTCTAACCATAATATTTATATGGTGAGTTTTGGTTTTGATGTTGTATGGTTTTTTTTTAACCATTTGTCTTTGTTTTATTTTGTTCATCATTCGTTGCATAGGATTGTATGGGCATCGTTCATCATTCATTCAAAGTAATGTATGGTCACAATTTATGAGAGTCAAAATTGTTTGTGGCCCATTTTAGTTACATATTATTTTTCTTTGTTGGCGTAATGTGTTGGACGTGATACAATCCTGGTCGTAGGTAAATTATAACATTTTCATCATACAAATGTACAATTACAAGGAAAACCTTAGCGCTTCCATATCAATAGAAATTTATAGTGCATGAAATGTCATTATTTAAATGGTGGTCAAGACACGAGGGCTTCACTAGGGGAGAAATACCATACCACTTGCATTCATATTGGGGGATATATATTGAGGAAAACATGACATAATATAATAATCATATATTAAGGGATAAAGTATTTTTATATCTTGTGTATAAAACATGGAGCTCAAAGTTAATGAAAATATATAAAGGGGTATAAAAATTTGTTAATGAAAAAAAGGATACCTACAATATCTAGTGAAAGTAGGGTTTTTTTAATTTGGGGAGGTGCATTGCATTTGTATTGGTAGGGGGTTCAATAAAGTGATTTTTAGAGGTTTATTATAATATTTATTCAAATTAAGGGTATTTTTTTATATGCCACTAATGCACGTGTTATGTTATAGGTTCATTTAGTGAAGCTCTCGTGAGTCGAGGCTGGCATGACATGGATCAAGACAAGTGGATGGTCATCAATCCACATAAACCTTGTGATCAAAGATATGTTGATTATGCATTAAGGTCATGTGTAAGTGGATCCACTTTTGGATATGTGAATAAGCCACAAGGCATGTGACTCAAGTCACATAGCTTTGGTCTATTGGTAATGCATCGATAGAGCATTGACTGAGATCTATGTTCGAGTCCTGTTGTTGGCAGGTTAGAAATATTTATTATTATTATTTGTAATTTCCATTATGTAGAATGTTTAGTTGATTTTCAATGGTGATTCTATAGATCTAATGTTGGGATTTTTCCAATTTGTATAACATGCCCTGAAATGGGTATTATGTAGAGAAGATAATTTATTATATGGTGTTATATGTTTTTTTATTGGTTTTTGCGAACATTATTTGTCAAAATTGAGTTTTGGAAGAAGTTGGACGATCAAGGATCAAAGATGAATGTGGAAAGATGGTTTTGATGTTATTTTGACACCCTTTTTATGGCTAGAATATATCGTGTATGCTTCAAGGTTCTATGGGCATGCAAAAAGTGTTTTGGATACATAATGAAAACAATATCCAAGAAAGGGTTTGAGTGACCAGATTGATAAACTTGCTGAGAAGAGTATGGGTAGCAGTGTTTGTAGGTTTCAGTGACAGTATTAGTGGTAGTATTTGCAGTGAAAATTATTGTGACATTGACATTGTTTACAGGTTGTAGTTGTTAGAAAATTATATATTATGGATCAATGCAACACATAAAATATGCGGAAAAATACAAGCACACAAAACACATAAAACCATAGAGACACAGATATACGTGGTTCACCCAGTTTGGGCTACGTCCACTCCGAACAGCCAGTCCTTACTTTCTATTATCCAGCAAAAATGAAGAGACAAAACCTACAACAGATCCGCTGTAATATCCTATGTTCTCTCTCACAGTCTCCCTCTATGTTTCTCACTCCGAGAATACACACATAATACACAACCGCAATACAATACCCTCATATATACAAGGGGGTTGCCTTCTAGGGAAAAAAACCCTAATCTAAACATAACTTCTACCATCAGATCATTTTCCTAATGAACGGCCCAGATTGACTAGAAATTACTATACTTTTACAAGGCAATTTTACATCTATTTTTAGCTTCGGGGGTGCTGCCCCCGAACCCCTGCCAGGGGGGGCTCCGAAAAGCGCTGCCCCCCCCCCCATGGATCCCCCACGGCAAAGGACATCACTGGCTGTTGCCAAATTTTCTTTAAGGCACAAGGGGTCCAATGTTGTGATACAAAGTAAACAAGATAATCAGGCTCCACACCCAACAGTAGTGACCCTAATTGTGGCAGTGACAATCTGTGCAGATTTATATGATGTTGCAGGTTGTGATGATGAAAAAATATTGTAGATTGTGACATTCATTATAATTCGGTGATGTATGATGAAAATGGATCTAGTTTAAAAATGAGATTAATTAGATCTGCCTAAGGAAGGTTTAGAAGGAGGTGGGTGTATCCACTGAAGTTGGAGCCTACTAATTCTTGAGGTTGGAGCTTAGAGTAGGTTGTATCCCACTGATAATCAAGGTTAAATCCTCAATTAGGTTGTAGCCTATAGTGATTATCTTCTTGCATCTTTGAAGGTTGGTGCCCCATTTAGGTTATAGCCTATCGAAAATGGCACCTTGCATTTTTTGGGGGTAGTTACCTCTAGTAGGCCATAGCCTAGAAATAGATGTAACTGAAGTAAAGATAAAGAAGAAGAACTTTTGTGGTTTTTTCCCATATGGGGTTACACCTTAAAAAATGTGCCTCTTTGTGTTTTGAATTATTCTTGTGTTGTTGATAACTTCTTGATCTATTACTAATATGATTATGCATTATTATAGTTGATGATATAATGCTTATGTTTCATTGCTATATGGTTGTGTGACTAAGAAATTTTTTGAAATTGTAAAATTGTTCTCACATTGTTTCACCCCCTCCTTTGGGTGTGAACTTTGGGCCAAAAAGTAGCATCAAAGCAAGTCATCGTTAGGAAAAAATAAATACTAGAAGATGGATCAATACAATATGAAATTAGATGTAACATTAGTTATGATTATGGAATTTGAGCTAGTGGAGATTAAGAGAAATAATGAAAGCTTGATAAAGTAGCTTGATGAAGTCAAGAAAATGTTGGGAAAAATACTGAGAGGGGGGGTGAATCAGTATTCAGTGCAGACTGAAAACTTTTTAACTTTTTCTTTCTCTACAACCCATACGCTACTTTACTGAATAAAACTTGCGTATACACGTGGATATCCTTCAGACAACTCACGTATGTCCAGAGATATAATTATTACATTTAATTCTTAACTTGGATCATTGTATCATTCATTCATCAGATGTATATTAAGCAGTAAACAGATGCAATAAGAATAGAATAAATCATCACACATAAGCAACACACATGAACACCAGGATTTAAGGTGGAAACCCAATTTGGGAGAAAACCACCGCTGCCGTCGTCTCAGTATTCAATATTTATTATGTAAAGAAAACTTCTTACAACCATGTACTGGCGCAGACTCATACCAGCATGCAGGCACCCACCTGCAGAAGGCCACAACCTTCTCTCATTTACCAGCCTCTCCTGGAAGGGAGCTACAACCCCCTGCTCTCGTTTACCAGCCTCTCCTGAAAGGGAGCTACTACCCCCTGCTCTCGTTTACCAGCTACTACTGGAAGGGAGCCACTACCCCCTCACTGAAGGCTTGACCCTCAGTATCACTGCAGACCACGTTTCATCAATTTTCAAACTGGATCAAGCAGCTTCAACACAACCCTTCACTTGTCAACAAATATACTTCGCCCAGTGCTTCAAACAGAACAGTGAAACCACTGTAACCAGAATATCAGAGACAACCCAGACTTTAGAATAGATATGTAGAAACACATTCAACCTTGAGCAATCATAAGTTCAAATTCCATACGCGCTTTTATTTAATCAGACCCACGTATACACACACTTTTCATTAAATGAACCCGCGTATACATCTGTGCATTTTTCAATAAAATCTAACTTCCCACACGCGCTTTTATTATATCAGATCTACGTATACACGCGCTTTTTCCACAACAAACTCGCGTATATATCTGTAAATGAAAGCTTTGCAGAGCAGACCAGATCTATAAACTTACCCAGATTTCTTCATTACCTTCAGCAGACTTTGCGCCAGATTTTCACCAATTCTTCTTCTGCAAATCATCTTAGAGATTCATCATCATCAGATCTAAGGATTTTGAAACATCCATGGGTGCATCATAGATTCAGATTTATCAATCAAGAACAAAGTTCATTCATGCAGATATACTTCAAGGTGAAGTATTCATTCAATACCCCCACACATGCACACCTTGCACTATTATTCTTTACTCCTTATATAGGTTTAGCCTTTATCAATACCATGAGCCAAAACCACACCACTTCCGATTGTATTCCTGGACGGGATCAAATAGATAATCCAACGCTCAATACAATGGGTCAATACCATGGTAAATTCCCCTGGTTATATAAATTTAGAGCGCAATAGGGCATACGCGACTTGGAACTTAATTTTCCGTGTACATACACTAATTCTCCTCATAAAACCCGTGTATGCATTGTGACATACTTTGTTCAACATTATTCTGGCACTTTCTGAATTCCACCTCCATCAAGAACAATCTTCATCAAATAGGTTGCCATCAAGGACAACACATTGCATCATATCGCTAACAGTCTTATTTCATCAAGTAGGTTGCCATCAAGGACAACACATGCCAACAATCTCCCCCTTTGGACTTGATGGCAACCCATGATGGTGTTTGATCATCACAACAGATAGATACATTGATTATAACCATTATGCAAACATTATGAAACTCTCCCCCTATTCAAACACCATGTTGCTCTCCCCCTTTGACATCAAGGGCAAAGGGAGGATCAACAACCAAAACAAGGTTTTTCTTCTCATGTGCACTGAAGTTACCATACTCCCCCTAAGTTCATGCTGAGTCTTCAAACATATTTTGCATTGAAGTACATGACTCTATGACCTTTCCTATCACCAAGGACTCATAATTACATTAATGATCCAACCAAGTGGATTTAAATATGTGACTCAAGTACCCAACCAAGTGGGTTTACACATTTTGACTCAACTGCCCAACCAAGTGGGTTTACAAAATTGACTCAAGTCCTTACATGATTGAATATTACAAATTTACATCATAGGTCTCAACATGACCTTTTCATCAAAAACCAAAGGACCTAAAGAAAGAGATCATATTTCAGAATCATCATAATGCCAACAATGCACTACATTCAGCAAGGCTAATGCTCCTCCTGAAACTGTGCATCTAATGCATCCTTTCCATATGACCAAAACTCCTCCTTAGCTTGTGCAACCTGAACACGTTCAACAACCAATCATTAAGGCATCATCACCCAATATCAGAGAATAAAACAGAAATATAAGAGCTGAAACATCATTAGAGATTCAAAACAGCATCAGAGATACCAAACAGCACTGCAGCTGTGCTGAAGAATGCTGACCCCAAGTAAAATTTGTCAGCAATTAACCATACACGATTTTCTTTGTATGAACTCGCGTATATATACGACTGTATTTCAAGAAACCTGTGTATCCAATTTAATATTTTGAATTTAAGAATTTCTAATTTTCTGCATGGCAGAGACTACTCCCAGCTTCTGTCTGAGATATTCGAACGCTTCCCTAGGCAGAGGTTTGGTAAATATATCAGCCACTTGTTCTTTGGAGGGAACATACTCCAGCTTCACCTTTTGTTCAAGCACTTGTTCATGTAAGAATTGATACTTGATGGGAATGTGCTTGGTCTTTGAATGCATAATAGGATTCTTTTAAATACTGATGGCACTTGTATTATCACACATAATGGAGATAGGAGGTGAGCACTTGATTTGAAAGTCTTGTAAGGTTTGCATCATCCAAAGAAGTTGCGTGCAACATGATGCGGCAGCCACATATTCTGCTTCTACTGTAGATAAGGCAATAGAGTTTTGCTTCTTGCTGAACCAAGATACTAACCGGGGCCCCATATAGAATGCACCACCACTAGTGCTTTTCCGATCATCAACATTTCTAGCCCAATCTGCATCAGTGTAAGCATGAAGAGTAAGATCAACATTCTTTGGATACCATAGTCCAAAGTCTTGAGTTCCTTGTAGATATTTGAATATTCTTTTGACAGCCTGAAGGTGAGACTCTTTTTGATTAGCTTGGAATCGTCCAACAATCCCAACTGCATGCATAATGTCTGGTCTAGTCCCAGTGAGATAAAGTAGACTTCCTATCATAGATTTGTATTCTGGTTGATTCACCGTGGGAGAATCATCATGAGAACTGAGATTACATCCGGTTATCATTGGTGTACTTACAGGTTTGCACTCTTCCATGCCATACTTCTTCAGAATTTGCTTAAGGTATTTTTCCTGTGATAAGAATATGCCATTTGTAGTTTGATGCACTTGCAAGCCAAGAAAGAATGTTAATTCCCCAAGTAAGAACATTTCAAATTCTTGTTGCATAACAGAAGCAAATTTCTGACTCATAGATTCTTCATTACTTCCAAAAATGATATCATCAACATATACAACCACAATCAATAGTTTTTCATTTTCAATTTTTGTGTACAAGTTGCTATTAGCAGATCCCTTTGAAAATCCTTGTTGATGAAGATATTTGTCAAGACGATAATACCATGCCCTTGGAGCTTGTTTGAGACCATATAGAGCCTTTTTAAGTCTACAAACAATATTTTCATCATTTCCCAAAATGAACCCTTCTGGTTGTTCTATATACACTTCTTCTTCTAGATCACCATTGAGAAATGCAGATTTAACATCCATTTGATAAAATTTGATTTGTTGAGAACTTGAAAAAGCAAGAAACATTCTTATGGCTTCAAGTCTAGCTACAGGAGAAAAAGTTTCTTCAAAGTCTATACCTTCTTGTTGAGTATACCCCTTGCAAACAAGTCTAGCTTTATTTCTTACAACATCCCCATTCTCATTTAACTTGTTTTTGAATATCCATTTAGTTCCAATGAAATTTTTGTTATGAGGTCTTGATACTAATTCCCAAGTGTGATTCTTTTCAATTTGATCAAGCTCTTCATTCATGGCTTGAACCCAACATTCATCTTTGCTAGCTTGATTGACATTGTGAGGTTCAATAGTAGATAGAAATGCCAGATAGGTAGAAGATCCCACAAGAGTCCTTCTTGTTTGTACACCTGATCCCTTATCTCCCAAAATTTGAGATTCTGGATGATTCTTTTGAACATATCTGGATGGAGCCTTTTTAGATAAATCATCTTCAGGTTCTTCATTGGGTTCACTGTCTATATCATTGCTATTTTATGTAGAAGGACATAAGTCACCATCGTCTTCATTTGTTGTTTGTTTTTCTTCCTTTGGGGCTGCAGGAGACTCATCAATAACAACATCAATACATTCAACAATCTTCCGAAGTCTTTTATTGTAACATTTATATGCTCTACTCGTAGAGGAGTAACCAAGAAGTATTCCTTCATCTGCTCTAGGTTCAAAATTGCCAAGTTTTTCATCATTATTTTTGATAAAGCATTTACTTCCAAAAACTCTAAAATGCTTCACAGAGGGAGAATTACCATACCAGAGTTCATATGGATTTTTGTCACTATTTACACGAACATGTGCCTTGTTGAGAATGTTTACCGCTGTATGTGCTGCTTCTCCCCAAAATGTGTCAGGTGTTCCAGAATCATCAAGCATAGCTCTAGCCATTTGTTGAACTGTTCTATTCATTATTTCTGCTATGCCATTTTGTTGTGGAGTTCCAGCTACAGAAAATTGTCTTTTTATGCCATGTTGTTCACAAAATTCAAGGAATTCATTTGAAGTATATTCTCCTCCTCGATCAGATCTAAGACATTTGATTTTTAGATCTACTTCATTTTCAACTAGAGCCTTGAAGATCTGAAATTTCTCAAATGCTTCATCTTTGTGCTTTAACAACCCAATCCAACACATTCTAGAGAAATCATCAATAAATAAGATATATTATTGTTCACCACGAGGTGAATTTTTACTCATAGGTCCACATATGTCAGTATGAATGAGTTCAAGAGGCCTACTTGATGATCCTTCCTTGGCATTAAATTGCACTCTGGTCTGCTTGCTGAATTGGCACGATTTGCATATGATACTTTCAGGTAGAGTAATATTGGGAAGACCACGAACAACATTAAGTTTGCTTGATTTGTTGATTTGAGAGAAGCTTAGATGCCCCAACCTTCTATGCCATAGCCAGTTTTTTGAAGATTTACTCAAGTAACATTGTTCTTTGCAGTTCTTCAATACATATAGGTTGCTTGGAGTTCTCTTTCCTTTTATAATTGTTTTACCTGTATCAAGATCACGAACCACACATTCTTTTGAACTAAAGACAACTTCAGTTCCTTGATCACACATTTGACTTACACTTAACAAATTATGCCTTAATCCATCCACATACATGACATCAATTACTTTACGCACTATGAGAAACACGGACGCCTTTACGCTTTAATTCTGATAGGAGTATCATTTCAAAAGTAACTTTTACCCTTTCTAAATGTACTATATACATGAAATTGGTTTTATGTCTACACCATCATGTGTCTTGAACGTACGCTATCAATGTACATACATACTATTTCATAGTCGAAATAAGGATATCATCCTTGTTTTCCAGAAGATTAAATTGCTTCCATTAAAGAGCGGAGGCTTGATAGATGTTGTTCCATCTTGATTGCTCATCTTGCTTGATCTTCCTTCTATCGGCTAATCTTTTTCAGAAGGACCTGCTCTGAAACCAATTGTTGGGAAAAATACTGAGGGGGGGTGAATCAGTATTTAGTGCAGACTGAAATTTTTTTAACTTTTTCTTTCTCTACAACCCATACGCTACTTTACTGAATAAAACTCGCATATACACGCGGATATCCTTCAAACAACTCACGTATGTCCAGAGATATAATTATTGCATTTAATTCTTAACTTGGATCATTGTATCATTCATTCATCAAATGTGTAGTAAGCAGTAAAAAGATGCAGTAAGAACAGAATAAATCATCACACATAAGCAACACACATGAACACCAAGATTTAAGGTGGAAACCCAATTTGGGAGAAAACCACCACTTTCGTTGTCTCAGTCTTCAATATTTATTATGTAAAGAAAACTTCTTACAACCATGTACTGGCGCAGACTCATACCAGCATGCAGGCAACCACCTGCAGAAGGCCACAACCTTCTCTCGTTTACCAGCCTCTCCTGGAAGGGAGCTACAACCACCTGCTCTCATTTACCAGCCTCTCCTGGAAGGGAGCTACTACCCCCTGCGCTCGTTTACCAGCTACTACTGGAAGGGAGCCAATACCCCCTCACTGAAGGCTTGACCCTGAGTACCACTGCCGACCACGTTTCATCAATTTTCAAACTGGATCAAACAACTTCAACACAACCCTTCACTTATCAACAAATATACTTCACCCAATGCTTAAAACAGAACAGTGAAACCACTGTAACCAAAATATCAGAGATAACCCAGACTTCAGAATAGATATGCAGAAACACATTCAACCTTGAGCAATCATAAGTTCAAATTCCATACGTGCTTTTATTTAATCAGACCCGCGTATACGTCTGTGCATTTTTTCAATAAACCCTAACTTCCCACACGCGCTTTTATTAAATCAGATCCGTGTATACACGTGCTTTTTCCACAACAAACTCACGTATAAATCTGTAAATGAAAGCTTTGCAGAGCAGACCAGATCTATAAACTTACCCAGATTTCTTCATTGCCTTCAACAGACTTTGCGCCATATTTTCACCAGTTCTTCTTCTGCAGATCATCTTAGAGATTCATTATCATCAGATCTAAGGATTTTAAAACATCCATGGGTGCATCATAGATTTAGATTTATCAATCAAGAACAAAGTTCATTCATGCAGATATACTTCAAGGTGAATTATTCATTCAATACCCAAACACATGCACACCTTGCACTATTATTATTTACTCCTTATATAGGTTTAGCCTTTATCAATACCATGAGCCAAAACCACACCACTTCCGATGGTATTCCTGGACGGGATCAAATAGATAATCTAGCGCCCAAATACAATGGGTCAATACCATGGTAAATTCCCCTGGTTATATAAATTTAGAGCGCAATAGGGCATACGCGACTTGGAACGTACTTTTGCGCGTGCATACGCGACTTACCCTTAACAAACTCGTGTATGCCTTGTGACATACCTTGTTCAACATTATTCTGGAACTTAATTCTGAACTGATCTGTAGATAGATCAGATTTACATCATTAACAACTCATCAAGTCAGTTTTCATCAAGGACAACTTCATCAGACTAGTTCCATCAAAGTCAACACATTGTATCATATTGCCAATAGTCTTATGTCATCAAGTAGGTTGCCATCAAGGACAACACATGCCAACAGAAAAATATGGAAGAAACATAAAATCAGTTATAGGAGAAAAATTACATAGTTGACCATCTCAAGAAAGGTGCAGATGTAGCAAGGTATTTGGGAAAGGAAATTTAAGAAGATGCTCATACCAAAACAAACAACAAGAGGCAAAGATACAGTTATCGTATATTATTTTGTGGTTATTTTTTTCTATGTCATTCATTTGGTCTTACCATAATTGCAAAGAAAAGTGAAGGTTTTAACCCTATATAGAAATTACCTGCAAACAAATTCTTAAAACAGAAAAATATTCACAAATATTTTCCCTTGAATCCCAAAACTAGGAATACCAAATTGATTTTTCATTATATTCCTTTTAATGTTACAATACATATATGTACATGCCAAAGAATTCATAAACCCCAATACACCCAACATCTTTGGGTTTTCCCACCATCTTTGGGTCTGGCCCCCATCCTTGGGTCCACCCTAGTATTATTGGGTATGCATAGTATATATATATATATATATATATATATATATATATATAATTATTTATTTATTTATTTCTAGGGTGTTTCCCCAAACCCCATGATGCGTGGAAAGAATATAGGCACACACCTGTTGAGCGATGGAAAAGGTATGGATTTTCCATTTATTTCTTTATATTTTTCCTTTAATCATAACTCCTTTATATTCTAAAATTATAATATATCGAAGAATTATAATGGAATTAAGGAGATTAGTAATTATTGCAATTTAACTAAATATTTTCCTTTCTTCTATACAGAAAAGAGAAGAAATGGGAAGCCACCACTTGGGAGGAAAAGACAAAGAAGAAGTAACTTTTGTCCCTTCAACAGGAAGCCATATTCAGACAAGAAGATTGAAATCGAAGCGCACAGTCAAAGAAAATAAAGGAACAACGTGAATTCAGCACAAGAGGACAAAACGATAACTAGAGATAGAAGATAAAGCGAATCCCTCAGATCTTTCGATCCTGAGGTTTCACTGGTTCAAAGCTTATATGTATTTCTTGTTTTGTCTACCTGGCTGTTATAAAAGGACAGCGCTTGTAGAAATCAAGAAGCATGTATTATCATTATTCATATTTCCACTTGTATTTTCATTTTGATCACCGACTCTCGTTGGTTAAAACAGAGTGTGATTGCCTGTGAACTTTGTTACATATGATTAATATATAATTCAGTTACCGTTCCATTATTTGATACTGGAGTAGCTCAACAGTGCTTCACTAGCGGCTAAGGGCCCAGCCCTGGTGGATCCACTTGCTATCTGTACCATTACTTTACAATTACAGTCGTGTGATGGTTTTCTTTAATGTTCATTTTCTCTAGTCGCATTGCTTTACAAATTCCATGTTTGATAGCTTACTGTTTCAATATTTTAGGGAATTGGTTTATTGCATAAGCTGTGATTGAATCGTGTTGCTATCCTTTCCACCATAACAAGATTACTATTTCTTGTAACTTGTATTGATATGCTTTTCCAATATAAAGCTTCGCTATTCATTCTAGAATTTTCTGTTCATTTCCATTAAATAGCTTTGCTAATCATTTCTTTCCTACAAGTATTTGGTTTTCTTTGGAATGTTATTGCAGAGAGCATGTTTCTTCCATTTCCATTAGCAGCATTATTTAACTCAGTTTTCATTTCCAATTAGTTTCTTTAGTGTGGAGTGTAAGATCAACAATTGTAAAGGACATTGGCTATCATTGTCTAAGTTCTTAGATTGAGGATCTTGTTTATGTTTGATTTCATTTACATCAGTTGACAGAGAAAAGAGTTATTACTGATGATTGCTGAGTGAATAATTGAGTTTTAGAGCATTAAGTTTCTTGTCATTGCAATTAGATTCCATCTTCAAACATATGTTTACTCTTGTATTTGAAACACTGTACTGCAAATTGGAAAGCATTACTCTTAGATTAAATTGCCGCGTCAGACTGAGTACACTCTTGAGATAAAAAATCGTACCTAGATTGATAATTAATGTAGGATAAATAGGAGTTAAAAAGACACCTTTTATACCTCAACATTTGGCGCCATTGTCGGGGAGAGTGTAGCTATTTAGAAAGAGTGATGTATATTTGATTTTCTCTGCTAAGGAAGAACTGGGTATAAAAAATAGAAGGTAAGAACCTGTGTAACGAACGAGGAACATGCTCGTTGACTTGCCCACTTCATAGCAGAATTGCATAGAAGTTTAAGGTAGGAATGAATGCTTGCGTTTTTTGAATGACTAGAAAATCTAAACAAAAAAAAATTCCTCCCAGACCTGAAAAACCTAAGGGACCGGTGACCTTTGGGCGAAAAACCTTTATCGACAATATCATTAAGAAAGCTGAATCTCAACCATCAATAGGCCCTAGAAAAATTTCTTCTAGACAACCTACTATCTCCCTTTGGGCCACAAAATCACCATTTGTATCTTTTGCTAAGGTGCATAGCCAAACAGAAGAGACTAAGCAAGATTCTCAAGAAATTGAGAATTCTCGCCCAATTTCTTTACAAGAAGGGAACTCTAGTAATATCTACGAAGGAGGAGGAGAAACGAGGGAAATAGAAGAACCAAGATCCCCTCTTGAAGTAATCCAAACGCTAAGCAACCCAGATAAGGGAAGTGCTGTCAAAATCATCCAAAACAAAGCTGAAGAACCTGAAGAACCAAAATCCCCTCAGATAATAGTTCAGCAAGGGACACTCATTATCCCAGACCAAGGAAGTGTTGTTAAGGTCATCCCTACTCCTTCTAGTCAGCCTAGGAATAATTCCCTAGAAATCCCATAAGGATATTGGCACATATTTGATCAAATGGCCCAGAACTAGCAACCACCCCAAACTTCCACACTGCAATATCCCATTGTGGACATTGCAGTTAATGCACCTATGAAGGCCATTCCTCTCCAGCATATTCCTACATTCCATGGCTTAACATTGGAAGACCCAGATGCATTTCTGTTTGAATTTGATGTATTACGCAGGGGGTATGACTATACCACCGATCCCCAAAAGCTAAAACTATTCCCCTCCATATTAAAAGGAGCAGCTCTACGATGGTTTATAGAGTTAGGTGGAGGTTTTATAAATGACTAGGATCATATGAAAGCTGCTTTTCTAAAGAAATATCAGGATTATTGTAGGTCCAGGAAATTAAAGGATGAAATATTTTAGATGAAAACAAAACCTAATGAAAAATTGGAGGAATATGTAGAACGCTTTCAATACAACCTCCAAAGATCACCTTATACATCTTTACCCTTACCTGATAATGTGTTAAAAACTACATTAATTAAAGGGATGAAGGAAAAATGGGTTGAAACATTAAACATCGTGGGCAAAGGTGACATAAATCAGGAAAATTTTGCTAACATTATTGATTTATGTATTAGGAGTTCGAGAGGCATCACAAGACTAAAACCAGTAGAACGAGACATGATCACAAGGGATAACAAGACCTCCAATGGAGGTATAACCCAAACAGAAATTGGAAATCTACTGGAAGATTTCAAAACTGATATTTTAGGGACTCTGACAATGCAAATCCACATCATTCAAGCTAAACAAAAGCAAGCAGAAGCAGAAAAAAAATTGGCAATATTCTGCCTAGATGCAGAAAGAAACACAGCCATAAAGAGTGCCCGCTGGATACAGTCCAAGTCTGTGCCATCTGCACAAAAGATCACTCCACAGAAAGTTGCCCCTCACTCTTGGGATTGATATCAGTCTACAAAGAAGCGAAAGAAGAAACAGAATTGGTGTGCCTACTCAATCAGCACCGTCAATGGCAGCCACGAAAAACAGCTATGCCCATCGATCTATCCTCTTCTTTTCAGTCTCCTCAGTATAATGCTCAGCAATATAATGGATTGTGGAAAAATCAACCACCTTTCCCCAGCTGGTCACAACAGCCATTTGCTACATCGCCATGGCCAAATCAAACAAATCAAACCAATTGGCCGAACTTTTGTTACTATCCACTATTTTGGAAAAATAATACATATCCCCCTCCACCTCACAGAGTCAAACCTGGCAGTCGAATTGGAAAAGATCTATGAATCAACCAGCTGGAACAATTCCTCTCCCTCCACCTACGCTGCTAGTGCCATATACATTGCAAAAAAATCCCCAGACCAACTTAAGACCGAAACTCCCAGCCCAACCCAACCTGAACCCTAATAATAGACCGGTTCAATCTGTTCAAATAATCGAAGCACCAGAACTAGAAACCGAGTTAAGGGAGTGCAACGACCTTCAACTAAGGTCTGGGTGCATAATAGAATCAGAGGGAGACAAAAATTTTCAAGTTGAAAATTTGTTACCTTTAGAAAAAACATTACAAAAATAGAATGTGGTTAGACAACAAACTCATGAGCAAGCAACCACCTCTTCTCCACCATTCCTAGAACGACTAATCATACCTCGCCCAATAGAACATTCTGATTTTGATCTTCTGGGAGAAATAAAAAATTTATGTATAAAAATACCACTCCTCCAAGCTATCCAAGATATTCCAATTTATGCAAAGACCATCAAAGAATTATGTATAAGAAAGCCAAACAGGAGAATAACAACAAATCCAACTGTCCAAGTAGTCGACACACTATCTGACTTACTATCAGGAAGAGAAGCACCTGTAAAGTATGAGGACCCAGGAAATCCTATAGTTACGGTGCAAATCAATGGAAAATCCTTTCCAAATGCCTTAGTTGATTTAGGAGTTGCATTTAGTATCCTAACAACCACCACTAGTCAAAAACTTGGAATTACATCATTAGATCTAACCACAACCTTATTAGAATTGGCTGACCGATCGGTAGTCAAGCCAGAAGGCACACTACATGATGTAATGGTATCTATAGACTCCTGGGAATACCCTGGCGAATTTCTGATTATTAACCCCAAAAACCGGCTAGATGGACACCCTTTAATATTAGGTAGACCTTGGCTGGCAACTGCTGATGCTTACATTGGCTACCGACAAGGCAGCATGACTATAACTAGAGGGAGTTATGTCAATAATTTAGCCTTATACCCTCCAGCCCAGCCAATTTTAACAATAATAAAAACAAAGAAACATCCTGTATCATACCTCATAGAAAACATTAGATCACCATTAACCATAGAAGATGCCCTCGAATTTAAAGGCCAAACAGAGGATGACATCATTAACAGTTTCATTAATGAACCAAAAACCAGATCCCATTTGCAACGTCACATGATAGAGGCAGAATTTGATAATGAAGAAGAAGAATATCACATGAAAGACATTCATGATCAATCAATACCTACCACCTCTGTTTACAATAGCAAAAATATAGAAATTGAGCCAGGAAAAACTCTGAACATTAACAAAAACCTGTCTGTTGAACAAGAGGAGAAGATGGTCCAACTACTGAGAAAATATAAGGAAGCCTTTGCATGGGATTACCCAGACATGAAAGGAATTGATCCCTAGTTATGTACGCACCACATTATACAGAAAAATATGCTAGACCCATTCGCCAACCCCAACGAAGATTAAACCCTCATCTTAAGGATATTTTGAAAGTTGAATTACAAAAACTTTTGGATGTAAATTTTATTTATGCAATATCTGATAGCAAGTGGGTCTCTCCACTAGTAGTGGTGCCAAAGAAGAATGGAAAATGGAGGATATGTGTAGACTACAGAGAATTAAACAAAGAAACTCAGAAAGACCACTTTCCCCTTCCTTCCATTGATCAGGTATTAGATACATTACCAGGAAAGAAATTATTTTCTTTCCTAGATGGCTTCAGTGGATATAATCAGATTCAGATCGCCCCGAAAGACCAAGATAAGGCTAATTTTACCTGTCCTTGGGGAACATTTTCTTACAGATTTTTACCCTTTGGTCTATGCAATGCCCCTACCACATTTCAGAGGGCAATTCTTAGCATCTTTTCATATTTAATAAATGAAGGGCTCGAAGTATATATGGATGATTTCACACCTTATGGAGATGATTTTGAGCCAGCATTAGAAACATTGGAAAAGGTGCTATAAAGGTTTATTGCCACCAGGCTCTGCTTAAGCCATGAGAAGTGTCACATGATGATGACTGAGGGACTCATTTTAGTTCATTATATCTCAGCAGCTGGAATACAAATAGATCCAGCTAAAATTCAGATAATTTTGTTAATACCTACTCCCACTACACAAACAGAGGTACGTAGTTTTCTGTAATTTTCTGGTTATTATAAAATATTCATAGAGAATTTTTCTCAAATAGCTACACCTCTATATGCACTAACAGGGAATGTTGATTTTATTTGGATAGATAAATGTGACCATGCTTTTTAAGATCTGAAAAAGCTTCTACCAATAGCCCCAATGCTAAGGGGCCCAAATTGGGATTTTCCATTCCAAATTTCATCTGATGCCTCAGACACACCTATTGGAGCAGTCCTTGGAGCAGTCCATATGCAATTCATTATATTAGCAAGAATCTATCTCCTGCTGAATTAAACTATACTGTGATTGAAAAATAATTTTTAGTTGTAATACATGCTGTAAATAAATTTAGACATTATATAACTGGGTATCCTGTAGTTTTATATACAGATCACTCTGCCATAAATTTTTTAGCAAATAAACCTGTTACAAATGGTAGAGTAACAATATGGTTGATTCTATTGCAGGAATTTGACATCACAATAAAGGATCGACCTGGAAAAGAGAATCCTGTAGCTGATTTTCTCTCATGAATGCCAAAACCAATGGACGTAGCAGCAGTCGAAGATCAGTTTCTAGATGAACATTTGTTTGTTGTTACTGCCAGAACCCCATGTACCCGATTCTCTTGGATTGGGGGCTACCTATTTCATACAGGATCAGATATGCACATCAAAAGATGCATCTAAGAAGATGAAATATTTTACATTCTGAAAGCATGCCACGACGGGCCGTGTGGCGGACATTTTGCAGATCGGAGGACTGGTCACAAGGTTTTACAAATAGGCTATTACTGGCCTACAATTTTTAAAGATGCTAAAAAGTTTGTACAAGCCTGTGATAGTTTCCAAAGGGCGGGGTGCCCTGGACAGTCCGATGAAATTCACTTGAATCCACAGTTAGTAATCGAGCCATTTGAGCACTGGGCGCTCGATTTTATTGGTCCTATTAACCCACCATCAAATCAGAAAACATACATACTAGTTGCAACAGAGTATGTTACTAAATGGGTTGAAGGAGAGGCACTTCCAAGAGCTACAGAGGACTTTGTAATACATTTCCTTTTCCAAATATTTGTGCGATATGGCCTCTCAAGGGACATAATTACAGATGGAGGACCACAATTTGTAGGTAATAAAATCACTGCAACATTAAAAAATTACCACATTCAACACAAAATTACAACCCCATACCACCCACAGGCAAATGGCCAAATAGAAAGCACGAATAAGGTGATAGAGGCAATACTTACAAAAAAAATTGCATCACAAAGACGTGACTAGGCTTCAATATTTCCGAAAGCCTTGTGGGCATACCAAACAACGTGGAGAAATACCATAAGGTATTCACCATATCAGTTAGTATTTGGAAAAGAACCCATATTTCCAATAGAATTTGAAATTCAAACATTAAGAACAGCGCAGGATGTGGGTTTGAATTTAAATGAGGCCCAGGTTAGCAGATTACAACAAATCAATGAGTTAGATGAAATTAGGCTCTCCACCCTTCAACACACTGCATTAATTCAACAACAGAGAGAAAAATGGCACGATGCCCTTATTAAAAAAAAAATCTTCCATGAAGGCGATTGGGCACTCCTATATGACTCCAGGTTTCAGGATTTCCCTGGAAAACTCTAGACATGATGGCTTGGACCTTATGAGATACAGAAAGTGCATGAAAATGGCACCATTACATTAACTACCATTGATGGATCTGGACATTCTTTCAAAGCAAACGGTCATTGAGTAAGACTTTACCACAAATCGCTTAATCGGGAATCCTTTTATCAGCAATTACAAGGAGATTCCACTATACAAATTCTAGCTGAGGAAGATAAGCCCTCCTCAGCATTAATTCACTGAACAATTTCTCTATTTCTGAAATTTGTACATAAGCTTTTCTCTTTAATTTCGCTTGTATGAACTGTTTTTGTAAAGATTTTTTTTTTTGTTTTTTTTTTTCTTCGTGCTGTTCCTCGTAAGGAATAGTTGTTGTTCCTCTTAAGAAACAACAGTCATTCATCTTAAGGAACATCAATCTTTTGTGCCTTTTTTTTTCATGTTTTTCCTCTTAAGGAACAGCTGTTGTTCCTCTTAAGGAACAACAACCGTTCCTCCTAAAGGAACAACATTTCCGCCGATTGTTTTTGTTGTTCCTTTTAAAAAGAACCGCCCCTTCACCATTTTTTCACTTTCTGTCGTTCCTTCTAAGGAACAACAGTTTCGATTTGGAATGTTTTTAAGTTGTTCCGCCGAAGGATCAACATTTTATTTTGTGCTTGTTTTAGTTGATGTTCCACTTAAGGAACAACTTCTGCTCCTCTTAAGGAATAGCAGTTTCACGTGCATCTTTTTATTTTATTTGTTGTTCCTCCTAAAGAAACCATAGTTTTGTGTGCAGATGTTCTTTTTGATGTTCCTCTTAAAGAACATTAGCTGTTCCGTCTAAGGAACAACACTTTTTGAGTGCATTTTTCTTTTTGTTGTTTCTCTTATAAAACAACATTTTGAGAATTTTTGTGAATTCTTCATGATCCTTTTAAGGAAAACATAAAGATTTATGCAAGCACACAAAAATTAGAGGTTACTGGAATAAAAAAATCAAGGAAAATTGTAATTTTTAAAGAAATTACTTTGTATTGATAAGAAAAAAGGAAAGGACACAACTATCTATATCACTTTGCTATCTTTATCTTCACTAAAACTAATTTGATTGATTATTTTTATAATGTTGGTTCTTCCCTAATCCTCATAACTCTCTTTTACTTTTATTATTGAATAAGAATAAGGGCATATTTTCCTCTATTGAGATGTTCAGAATTCTTCCACCATCCCTACTCTTAAGGAGTGTCGAGCCATCCTCTATATATAAATAGGAAAGTGCTATATAAAAGAAAAAGAAAAAAGAAAAAAATATCTATATGATTACTAACAATTCTATGATTTGTTAGATGGAGGATAGGGGGTATCATCAAAAGCCAGCCTACCATGATCATAAGGAAGTAGTGAAGTGGCATTCCCACTATGGCCACCACACTAGGGATATGATCTAATGGGCACATCAGAAAAATAAAAAGTCCTTGGAACAGGAGGTCTCATCACGAGCCGGCCTGCCCACCTTTCACTCCTTTCTGGTGAATGGAATGGTGATTCATTTGGTTACCAAGCTAGCACAATGGCCTCCATCCTAACATTACAAAGCACTTTCCTAGGCATGGATAAAGGATTATGGTTCCAAGGGTGAAAAAGCAACTTTGTCAAGGTTATAAACACCTGTGGGCAACAGAGCTCTGTTGATGGTATTGGAGTCATATTTTTCACAAATCAATATAATTATAAACCCTTTTCTTATATGTTTATCTTGATTTCAAATGAGATTATGCTCCTAGACCCTTTTTTTTGAACCTCTTACACATGAAATATTATTTATAAATCAATCATAATGGTTCAAAGTGAATAATGACCGCATAAGCACTTTTATTTACATCAACTTTCCTTTTCCCTATTTTCGCATCATTTCATAGCATTTCCATATTTATTCATGATTTTCATAATATGCCTCTATTTCAGTAATTCAATATTTTTTGTGACCATTTCATGAATATGTATGCCTTTCTATACTATACGACTATCGTCCAGTTCGCTGCTCCTCCATTTCCGATCAAGGATGACCTATCATATTTCAAGGGGCCACGGGTGACTTTTGAAATACACCTACATACGGGTCAATTCCTTATTTTCATCAGATCCCAGAAATGGCAAGTTTAATGGTATTGATATTTTCCGATATGCACGGGTTTCTGTTCCATTGCCATTTCTGTGTATTGCTGTGAAAAATTAATAATGTGCAGGGCTTAGATGAAATGGGAGGGCGAGAAGTACGTAGTGAACAAGTACTAACAGTTTTCGACACTGCACGAGAAATTTTGGAAAGAGCAAGATGGATTGCCTACCTTACACAACTGCAGTAGCCCCATGAAACTGTGTTCATCGAATTTTTTTAGAACTTGTAGGAGGATCATTCCATAGTAAGAGGAAGGTGAATAATAGTAACAGATGTAGTAATTGCTGAGGTATCTGGTCTACCAGTAGTTGGACCCATATGGACCCATTAAAAATTGAGACTACAAGAGGCCGTGACCATCTTTCGGGATGAAGGATAGAACCTAACCATCAAAGGAAAAGGAGTCCAACCGGAAACTCTGGGGGAACCATGGGAAAAACTGGCCAGAGTAGTGCAAGGCTACATTACGTGTGATGGGAGAAAGGATGTGGTAAGACCACGCCACCTCAAATTATTAGCAGTACTAAAACACAAATGTGCTGTAAATTTGCCTACATATTTAATTTTTTTACTGCATGACGCTGCTCGGAGCATAAGGAAATCCTGTCATACAGGAACGGTAGTAAGCCACCATTGTTTAATTCGAGTAATAGTTAGCCACAGTCTTGCTCAGCAGCAAACTAGTTGGGAAGAATTTGTATTTTCAATAGACGAGGGAACAACCTTACCTGCCCCGAAATGAAAAAGAATTACCAACACAGCAAACAGACCTCTAAAACGTAGACAGTCCTATAGATTAAGAAGAAGCAGGGGAATTTTGGGAAACCTCCATAGTAGCAGCAACCAACCCTTATAATTACCTAGTTCTGGAGATAAGCAACCCCTGCAACTTGAAGGAGGAGAAAATCCGGAAGAGGAAGAAATTAAGCATACCAGTGAAGAGGAAAGGGACGAAGCGGAGCCTCCCATAATCTCCATCGCAAGTCCACCATAGAGTCCATTGTAGGAGGATGAATTGGCCCAAATTTTGGCCAATATGTGTGAGTATATGCAACCCCAGAGTCCGCTCAACCTCAATATTGAGGTAGAACAATTACGGGAAAATTTTATCCACAGTAAGGATAAAACTGAGGAAATGCATGATGAGGAGGAGACAGAAGCAGAAGCCCCTCAGGAAATAGCAGATCCAACTAGGGTTTCCTCCCCTGAGGAACCTAGTCAAGATAATACGAACACTAAAGAAGTATTCCAAATGGAGAATATGGAAACGAGCCAGGGTGTGGGTATGGTCCCTAAAGAACAAAACCTAGATGAGTAGCCAAGTCTAGAAAAGGGAACAACTGTTCCTCCCAAGAAGAAGAAGAAGACAAATGAACTTAAAAGGCTGCGGAGGGAACAACAAAAGCTGCTAAAATTATTAAATGACTCAGACAGAAGATAAGGGTTCTGAAAAGGGGGGGAATCTCTAAAATAACCCCGAAAACGGGGGATGTAGACATCCAAACGGAACCCAATAATACAAGGGCCATGGAGACTCAAACCGAGCCCATATTCATTAAATATATCAAGGAACAATAGGCAGTTGTTACAGACGCAATTGCCTAGACCGAAAATACACAAGTCTATAATAAAGATGTTCAGACCGAGGCACTTTCCTCTAGCAGTATGGCCAACCAGATGTTTTGCAATAAAGAGACACAGACTGTAGGAACTCAATATTGTAATAAGAAAACCCAGGTAGATCTTCAACCCAAAAATGTTTTGTTGAATAATGACCCTGGTGTAGTAAAAATCCGAGAGGATCTGGCACAAGCTCAGCGGTCTAGAGAAAAGCTCGAAGAAGAGACTGCTTCTAGGAAGAAATACCAAGAGTTATAGCAGCAATTAAGGAACATCAATTCATCAAAGGCAGAAGCCTTCGAAAAATGTCGGAAGGTAGAAGGAAAAGTTGAAAAGGTAAGGAATAGACTACAAACATTCAGGGATCAAATGGATACTCTCTGTTCTCTATATACAGATGTTATAGCATGTAGGTCCCCTGCCAAAAATTATTCTTTGTTTTTGTTAGAAATATATTTACAGTTAAAAATTAAAGTTGTTAAGGCAGGAAAACCTATAGAATTAAAAACTGTTGATGATTTTATAAACTACTACAAACTCTATGGAATAAAAGTTCAGTGATTACTTTGTGAATTTTATTTGCACAATTTTATATTGGAAGAGGAAATGGAGATGAATCCTAGTCCTTTTGTGGGTGATGTCCAACATCAAGCATTCATTTCATTTGTTTTTAACCAGTTAAAATGGCTCAAGGCCTATAACACTTTTCAGAGACAAGAAAATGGGTTAGACCTTTGGGTTAGGGGTGAACCGAGACACCCATTACAACTATGGGCTAGGCAGAAAAGCTTAATGACAAAGGAGGGTGTGATCCAGACATTGGGACCCATCCACAAAGTGATTGTCCTCGATGGGGTAGAATATTTTCTGTCCATCACAAACCAGGCCGTAGTAGCAGCTAAACTCCGATGGAAGATTTCCAATTGGAGTATTCAAGATAGAGAGCCATTCAATTATAAAATTTTTAAGTTAGCTGCCAACCGCCTAGTTATCTATAGTAACCTCATCTTGAGGGAAGGCCCGTATAGGCTAGGTTGTAGATTTCGAAGCCCTATTATTTGGTATCCTGCAGCAGACTATAAGGCCATATATGAATTACCTGAAGGGAAGACATGGCATATTTTTGAAGTTTTAGCTGCAAATCATGGTTTTAGACCATTTAATGAAAACCCCTCTCTAGCCTATTCTCTAACTACTTTGCATGTAAACTACATGGTTTTCATGAGGACATGAAAAATGGTAAGCAGGGGGGTGTGTTGAGCGATAGAAAAGGTATGAATTTGCCATTTATTTCTTTATATTTTTCCTTTAATCATAACTCCTTTGTATTCTAAAATGGTAATATATCAAAGAATTATAATGGAATTAAGGAGATTAGTGATTATTGCAAATTAACTAAATATTGTCCTTTATTCTATACAGAAGATAGAAGAAATAGGAAGCCACCATTCAGGAGGAAAAGAAAAAGAAGAAGTAAATGTTGTCCCTTCAACAGGTATCCATATCCAGAAAAGAAGATCAAAATCGAAGCGCACAGTCAAATAAAAGAAAGGAAAAGCGCGGCTTCAGTGCAAGAGGAAAAAACGATAACTGGAGATAGAAGATAGAGTGAATCCCTCAGATATTTCGATCCTGAAGGATCGTTGCTTCAAAGCTTATCTGTATTTCTTTTTTTGTCTGCCTGGCTGTTATAAAAAGACACCACTTGTAGAAATCAGGAAGCATGTATTATCATTATTCATATTTCCTTTTGTATTTTCACTTTGATCACTGACTCTCGTTGGTTAAAACATAGTGTGATTTCCTGTGAACTTTGTTACATATGATTAATAAATAATTTAGTTGTCGTTCCATTATTTGATACTGGAGTAGCTCGGTGGTGCTTCACTAGTGGCTGAGGGCCCGACCCTGGTGGATCCACATGCTATCTGTACCATTAATTTACAATTCCAGTCGTGTGATGGTTTGCTTTAATGTTCATTTTCTCTAGTCGCATTGCTTTATAGATTCCATGTTTGATAGCTTACTGTTTCAATATTTTATGGAATTGGTTTATTGCATAAGCTGTGATTGAATCGCGTTTTTTTCATTTCCACCATAGCAAGATTATTATTCTTTGTAACTTGTATTGATATGCTTTTCCAATATAAAGCTTTGCTATTCATTCTAGATTTTTCTGTTCATTTCCATTAAATAGCTTTGTTGATCATTTCTTTCCTACAAGTATTTGGTTTGATTTGGAATGTTATTTCCGAGAGCCTGTTTCTTCCATTTCCATTAGCAGCATTATTTAACTCAGTTGTCATTTCCAAATAGTTTCTTTAGTGTGGAGTGTAAGATCAACAATTGTAAAGGACATTGGATATCACTGTCTAAGTTCTCGGATTGAGGATCTTGTTTATGTTTAATTTCATTTACATTAGTTTACAGAGGAAAGAGTTATTACTACTGCATCCTTGACTGATGATTGCTGAGTGAATAATTGAGTTTTAGAGCATTAAGTTTCATGTCATTACAATTAGATTCCATCTTCAAACATCTGTTTACTCTTGTATTTGAAACATTGTACTGCAAATTGGAAAGCATTACTCTTAGATTAAATTGCTACCTCAGATTGAGTACACTCTTGAGATAAAAAATCATACCTGGATTGATAATTAATGTAGGATAAATAGGAGTTAAAAATACACCTTTTATGCCTCAACAACACCCAACAAGAATTTCCCACCTACAATAAGGAAGGAAGAAAATTTTGGTCTTATATTATATGCTCATAAGAGAAAGAATAAGTGATATGTTGATAGTGGTTGTTCAAGACACATGCTAGGGGATCAAATTTATTTCATCATCATCAAGGAAATAAAAAGAGGTAAAGAAAATTTTGGAAACAATGCATTTTCCAAAATCACTAGAGAAAGCACGATCAACATTGATGATGGAAGAAATAAAGCACAATATGTATTCTACTTTAAAGGACTAAAGTACAATCTCTTTAATGTCATTCAAATATGTGATCAAGGTTTTGATGTCATATTCAACTCTAAATGGTGTGAAATTTGAAAGTTGAACATTGGAAAATATGTAGCTAAAGCTACTAGGACCGACAATAGCATGTAGATATTGGATGAATCAAGGACCAAGAAAAGTTATGATGAAGAGATAAAAGAAGATAATATTGTCTCCCACTGTCTTCAAAAAAACTCTAATTTTTATGATGAATAAGGCAAGGTTGTTCGAAATCTCAAGAGAGCAACCAACAAGTTCAAAGGTAAGTTTCCTTTCAAATGTTTTGAATGGGGAAGAATTTGTCATGCATCTAAATTTCCTTATGCCAAGATGAATGATAGTGATTATGAGTCAAGATTCAAACCCAAGTGTCAAGAGAAGAAGTAGTTAATAAGAAAAATAATTTCTACTTAAAATAAAAAAGTGAAAGTGAAAGCAATGCAAGTGAAAACAATGAATAAAGGAGTGAAATATTATTCATTGTTGAGGTTGAATAACCTAAAGAAGAAGTTGATTATGAGGGAGAAATTAAAATAAAATTGAAGGAAATAAAGATCCTTAGAAATAAATAAATCCAATTGATGCAACAAATTTAAGATAAAAGCCTAAACGAAGACACCATTATTGCTATCAAAGTTGAACTAGAAGAAGAAATAAGGGTAAGGGAATTTTTGTCTGAAAAACTAAATCGAAAGAATGAATATGTGAAATATGGGAAGAGGAAGTTTTAATATTAGGAGAATAATAGGAACAAATTAATTCAAAGTTCAACAAAGGGAATGAATCCCTAGATGGTATTCTCAACATGCAAAGGTCCCTTCTTATTAAGTTAGTTCTTGGCTATCAAGAAGGTGAGGCATCCAAGATTTGTGGTCCCCAAATCTCATCAAATGAAGTTTGTTCCAAGGATATTGGTTAGAAATTTTTAACATCCAATAATATCTCTATTGAAGATCCAGTCTAGGTAATGCACCAAGCTAAGAATGTTCACTTAAATGACACTCAAGGAAATTATAGAAAGGAGCATAATATAAGGAACCATAATGAAGAGAAAGGATCCATGAGCATAAATAATACAGGAAAATCAATGAATATGGATCATCACAAATATGGAGCAGGTATTGGAAATAAACCAATGAATGTGGACCCTCATAAAATAACTGCAAAACAACAATGAAGAAAACCAAAAAATTATTTTGGTTCATCATAAGGCATGTACTAGTAATAATCATGCAAGTATCGAACATCAAGGAAACATGGCTTCTTGTTACAAACATTTTTTTGACATAATTCCAAAAGGCATATAAACCCGATCAATCAACATCCATGAACACTTTTTCATAATCCCCTTGCAAAGCTCCAAACATCACTTCTCCAAAAAGTCTAAGTTTCTAGGAAAATTAGCTCAAAAATATTTTTTTTAGCCCCAAGACACCTTACATGATTGAATGCGTACATTGAGCGCAGGTTGCATACCTAAGCACTAGCATTGGTCAATTCATATTGCTCCATTATACAAGTGTGCTATGTTGTGACCCAGATTTCCTTTATACAGGTCCAGGGGGAGTGTTTTTTCCATACAGGAAAATAGAACAGTGGAAAAAGCTAAGGTGGGGTGTCGACAAGGAATATGACACTGAACAAAACTTACAGAAGGAGAAATGATAAATTAAAAATTTCCCCTCCTTATTTATTTTCCATATAGAATGGGAATTACTAATTAATGAGCATGTTTCAGGGAATATCTCCATCCATCATCGCATAGCCAATTCACAGAAGCATTGCGGCGGGGTAGCTAGCGCAACGGATACACCAGTGTTAGCCCCCAGAAGATCAAGGTTAAATTGGTGGGCTTGAATGATCTACAGTCCAGATTAAATATAGGGGGTCTAGTTTCACTCCTGATCCCTGATCGTTAACCCCATTGAAGGGTGGGTGCCATTCCTGCTATTATATACTCCAACACACCATTTAAGACAGCAAGCGAGCGTGCTACTCACAGGGTTAATTACTTCTCTCTCTCTCTCTCTCTCTCACGTTGCCCTACCAAACCTCATGGTGTCACTTTTTTCTCCCCTTATTTTTTATCCCACGTCATGCCCTACATGTCACATGGCCATTTCCTCTGCTTATAAGACCATGACCCACCAGTCGTTTGAATTCAAATTTTTTCATACAGTCGAGCTCCCTTGCTACTCTACCTATCCACCATGTCGTATTACTATCAACTAGAACTATGCCATCCCAATTTAATTCCATCCATTTTTTCCCATTCATCATGTAGAAGACAGTCCCTTGAATTTATTCTTTCTCCTTAAGCTTAAAATGAAGAAATATACGCCTGAAACTCCCAAATCCTGAGAAGTGAAATCCTCTACTAATATTGAATCCCTCATGGATAGGAAGTGAATATTCATGAAACAGCTTGCTCCTACCACATGTTAGAGCTCCATTTCGATGTGTATGAATGATATCTCAAGGGGTATGAACCCTTTAGGGTCACAAAGTTAGGTTTATACTACCAAATATCCCCTTCAATCTACCACTTTCTGGAATTTGTTTCTTGGCTCATTGCATCATACATAGAGGAGAAATTTTTTTTCTTATGGGGTAACAATTATGGAAATAACTCAAAAATTAATTTAATATGCTTTCATTTACCCAAAATCCCTCAATCCTGAGAAATTTAGAGAGAACACCCTTATTTTATAGCTATAACTCCCTCTCATCTAGAGAACAACAAGCTTCATTCAATTGATTCTAGCCCCTAGTCATCAAATCCTACCTATTGTAGATTCGTTTCCCGTGCCCATGTTTTTTGAAGTTGTATAACACATCATGACTTATATTTCCCTAATTTTCAGGGAAGATGAAACCACCAACATTAGTAAATCCTCCATATGGTTTTTGCACACAATGATGTAGCCATACCTCATTTTTAACATACCTGCATACCTAGCTAAATCTATAAAATTCCACTTGCATAATTTTCCTATTACTGCTTATTTCAGATACTAATGTATTTTGTTCTACCTTTTCTTTCACACCCATGTGGAGGAATTAGAATATTTGTTCCTTAGTATTACATTTTCTTGCAAACAAAGAAAATATTTGTTTAATTGGGACAATGTCATTAGGAAAAAACAAGACAATGAAGATTATTCCCAATTCATTTCCACTTACATGTCCACTACTTACAAAATCATAAATAACATTTCCCCTCCTAGGATTATGCCCCAAAAGAACAAAATCCTCCATCTCAGCAAGGATACCATGGTGGGAGTTTGGTTCTTGTTTGAAGAATACACTGAGATTAGGGTATATGGGTTAAAGCTTCCCCCTTACCGTTTTCCTGTTTTCATGCCTATGAGAATATTTTCTCTAGAATTCATTAGGTAGAAGGGCTACATGTTCAAATGGGGTAAACCGATAGGCCCCTTCATTGTTAACACCATAAAAGCCTCTTAATGAGTTGAAGACCTGTTGAAAGGGATAAATTTCGAAATGGGAGAAGTATGAAAATATGATCCCCATGGTGTCATATCAAAGAGGATAAAGGATATAAATGATTTAGCTTAAGAACATGAGTCTAGGAATGAACTTGAATGGAAGGATAATTTATATTCCTAGCCAGTTAATACAAAGATGGAAATCGAAATGTAAACTTCAAAGGATAAGGCTCAGAATAGAAGCATCGATGAGTCTAGAGACACATAAATGGAGGAAGCACCCTCCAATAAGAAGGATAAGATCCAAGAGCCAACTGAAGAAGATATTGAGACCAGGTTGACTATGAAAAAACTGAACTAGCCAAGCTTCCAAGCAACCGTAGATAACCCTCCTCAAGTTACTAACTCCATTTCTATATAGGTATCTATTTTTGGTTCTTTGGGAAGCTCAGAAAAAATAGGCCCTAGTTGGGAAACAAATAAATTGATAGAGGAAAATAAAAAAATAATTAGGGACGAAATGAAACAATAGTTGGCATCACATTCGGTCCCTTATCAAACTAGTCACCTAGCTGCTATGGACCTAGAAGGAAACCAAATTAAGTTTTCATTGCACCACCCTTCAGCACTGTACCTCCCATCAAGACCATAATTTAGGACTAAGGATGTGTCATTGGACATGGCTAGTGTCCCTCTGTAGGAAAAATAAATTTTCACAGGCATGTTAGAGAAATTCTCTATAATGAGCTGAGCATAAACACTTTGAAAATAAACAAAGATGTGAATTTATTGGAGAAAGTTTCCACCAGGATGAAGCAAGAAAGGGCCAACTCTAAATATCCCCATCTACAAAATGGAAAATTTAAAGAGATTATTGCTAAATTGGGGGTGAACCCAAAATATAAGACTATGTTGGAGTCCCTCATCCAAATTTCTCAAGATGAGATTCAGGACCTAAGGCACAAGCTGTAAATTCCTCCCATTGAGCATTTGTAATCCAATGAGCTGGCCCAACGGAAGGCGAAAATGAAATCCTATCCAAGGAACTAATAGACAGAAATAATGATGTGGTATTCCTCATGTAATAGGCAGTAGAGCTCCAATAAATAATTTATTTAGACATTTGTATTTAATTGTGCCAAAATACCCACAAAATCCCACTAAAAAATTGACCAATACCCCCACTAAGTTGTATATATGAGAGGGTGAACTTAAAAATGTGCAGGTTGATCTGGAGAATAATAATAATGCTCTCACACAAAAGGAAAAGAAACTACAGAAAACTAGAGAAAATGTGGAACAAATTATCAAAAATTTGAAGACCGCAAATGAGGAAATCATTGAACTAAAAAACAATTTGAAGGGTAATGTGTATCCCATCCAAGCCAAACAACTAATTTGGGATGAGATTGTTTCCAAAGTAAAAATCATTTGGGAACATATCACCTTAGTGGCAGAGACAAAAGTTGATATTAAAAACATTGAATTCTTTATCCTATGGACCAAGGAGGAAGATGGTAAAAATGTCGAGACAATAGAAAAATTCATCAAGTACTTCAATGAAAATCTAGATAATGAATTGAGGACCATGTATATCATGGATAGGAATGGGGAAATCATTGAAATTTCCAAGATTATTCAGAAGGAAACAACCAAGGCCAAAGCCAGTGAGTTTTTAGGTAATGTACCAAATTCTGTAGCTGTGTTTGATTCATATTTTGATCGAAGGATTAGAGCTGGATTTCCTAGATTTTGGGAAATTATAGGGAGCCTAGTCCCATGGGAGTAGTATAATCAAATTTTGGTGGAAGCTAACATTAGGGAATACTCTTCTCATGATAATACCTCCACCCTCAAAGGGAAGACTATAGTCAACTATATTCGGAGGGACTTCCAGCTACTATGGCTGGTAAAAACTTTGTTTGTTGCCGCACAAAATTATATATAGATCACCAGTCTAAGGATATATTATAAAAAATTATTTCTCTCTCATCTTCAGAACCCTACATTGTGGAAAAAATGTGATTAGTTTGTTATTCCACCACAATTCTGATTCATAGAGAGAGTACCCCTTCCACTAGAAATGGCTCACTAGTAATGAATATATTGTAACAACCCTCGTGAAAATTCCATGTAAATAAAAGTTAATGAAGGTAAAATAATAACCACGGTTATGGGAAAAATTTTCCAAGCCAATTGTTGTGAAAAACATCCTAGTGTGAGTGTTCATTTGGTTATTTATGGCTAAGGATTTTCGAAAAGGAAATAGAAAAGGCTTTGGAAAGGAAAAGTGGCATTAATTGGCATTTTATTTATGAAAATAATGGAAATTAATAAAAAATGAAGGTGAAAGGTCACAGGTTGCATGTGAGGAGGAAAATGAAGGAAAATAATGGAAAACTGAATAAAATAGAGGCCTCGTTAATAAAAAGGATTCTGAGGATCAGTTGGTACCTTTTGTATTGTTATCTTTTCATTGGTACTTTATGTGAAAATGTATTGGTTCATATGTGGAATTTATGGTTGTTGTACCCTTGTTAATTTTGTTGTTTATATGTTGGTTATGATATGTTTTATGATAGCAATGATGTATGGATATCATCATGTTTTTATTTGTAAATTAATGAAAAATGAATACATGGCCTAATAGATGATAATGCAACTAATGTGATAAGGCACCAATGCTTCTTAGCGATTCTTATATAGGTATGAGACCCCTATGCGTATTTGTGACATGTTTGACGAAATGCATGTCATGGATAGTATAGGTCCAGTCCAGTAATTAATCAAATGTTTTCATTAATACCTTTGTCTCAGTGTTATTTATCATTTTTGAAGAGTTCATGAAGCTCTAGGAAGTTCCTGAGTCTTGGCCTTGAAAAAGTGGCACAATATTCAGGGTCGTTGGCACAAAACTAGCTGAAAAAGTCCACAATCGCTAGATTTACCTTGTTGTGGGAGTGATTGGAGGCCTATAGTCACATGCATGGCTTGTCAAGGGAATTAATAGGGGTTTAGTTCGTTGAAAGGAAAAGTTGCCTCAGGGGTTGGTCACCCGGAAAGGTTTTTTGGATCTTGGAGGTTCTTTAGCATGTGTGGAAGGTCAGTTTGGTTTTTTTTTTAGATTCCACATCCTTAACTGTACATAGGGAGTCGAATCACATCATAGTAGCCTTTCGTTGCATGTTTACCCTAGTAGACTGGGTAGTTTGGGTAAATGTGGGAGGAGGGCGTAGCAGAGTGGTATCAGAGCATGGTTCACCCCTTGGACTAAATGGGCGGTGTGTTGGTTATGAATTCATGTTGGTTACATATGTGTTCCTTATTCTTATGGTCTATGTGATTATTTCATATTCATGGTGGTGGTCATGGTAGCAATGGTGTCACTATGTCAAAGTTGATGGTGTGGATGTGGAATGTCTTGCCATGAGTGTATGATTGGTTACGCATTGTTTATGCATGATTGTTGTTTACATGCTATTAAGCATACATTGATATGGTTATAGTTGTCATGCATGAAGTCATGAGGTGTGGTTGATAGGGTCATGAATTGATGACTGGACTATGGTTAGGATGATATCTATATTTTGTTATGATTATGTTTATACATGTATTTTTCTAATTGTAGAAATTATATACAAGATGCATGTATATGTCCAGATTATCCTGATCTAACATTATTTTATCTTCTTTCTAAATACAAAATCCTTCCACTGTTAATATTTTGTGGAAATTAAAATCAGTTGCAAACACATGAAGCAAATAAAAACAATCGCACATAACACAGTTGTTTAACGGGAAAGCTTGAAGCTGAAAACCCCAACTATCATATATTATGTATCATGGAGATCATGTAAAAATCTCATACAAAGCTTAGTACATCAAGCTCTCAGTACAATCAATCGTCACACACTAATCAGAAGAAATTTGCAAATCCATGCACCGATTTCTTGCCACCTGCTAGCCCACCTCCACTACACAATCCTTGTTGAAGAATAGCTCTGAATGAATTATAATTACCCTTTCCTTGACTGCACAATCCTCATTGGCAACTCCAATGTGTGTGTGGTGCAATAAATGCATCAATATAGTCACAACAGATAGTCTATCTTGCCCTTTCACCTCTCTCTCCACTAGGTCTCCACTGGAACTGCCATGCACTGTAGTTAACTACTATATTTTTCAGTTGATTAATGAGTTATTATTTGTAAATTATTTAAATAATTAATTCACTCCACTCTCACTAGTGTATCATTCAGTTAGTCTAGATAAAACTAGCTCAACTGAGTTTAACTTCAATGATTGAGTTAAACTGAATAACAAATCCATGAACTACTCTTCCAACTCTGTCATAACTTTGCCACTTCAGTTCTAACTAAGTCCTCCATGCATGGACCACCAGTAAGCCCTAGTAATTGCATAATTCCTTCAGCCCACTAATTTCCCAAATCTGTTCACTGAAATTAAGTGCTCCAAGGGAATAAGTTGTTGTTTATTATCAGATTATTATTAAGAGCTAATAATAATCGACACTTCTATTTTTAGATCAATGATCTATAAATAGAATTTTCACAATATTATAAAAATATAATTTCATCTATTTTTCAAACTTGACCAACCATCCACAAATAGCATCCTGCAACTTTTGAAATATGAACACCATGTCTAAAAATAGACATAGTCTAAAAATAGAATTGCACCAAAAATAGCCTACGGGCCCACTTAGTGAAGGCGACTCTTTTCACTAAGCTTATCATCTTGTTGAATCTCAACACTAATATGGTTGATCTTGCAGATGATATATCCTCCTCGAATTATATTGATGTATGTTCGTTTTTTTACGATTTGGTTTAGCTGACATAATATGCCTTGTAGGAAAGAGATCAAGATGAATAGCAAGATGGTAGACTATAATTCACGAGATTCTCTTTATGGATCAGATAAGTAGCATGGTTTTGGGAAGACGTAGTAGTCACATTGAGAATATTGAAGGAAGAAATAAGGAGTTGCAAAGCAAACAATGACAGAATCATGCAAGCACAGGAGAAACAAGCAGAAGTAAATGCAATAATTCTTTAAAGTTTGTTAGAATTGCAGAGATAGGAACAACTTCGGATCATCCACGGGAAGGAGGAAAAAAATAATGGGGCATATGGAAGTAGGTCTCATGGTGGGTGTTAATGTCAATATTGGTATACTTCCACTAGGGATCAACACACACTTGCATGTGTATCTTAGGTGTCCCATACCAAATAATTTTTTTATCATTCTATTAGGTCATGAAATAAATTTTCTCCGTTGGTGGTTATCATTATCAAATAAAATTTTCTCCCTCCAAGAATTATATTTCTGACTCATTCCCATGTCCATTTGAGCATAAAAACCTATGAAAATGTTTTTTTTTACATGAAAAGTTTTTAAGTCAAAATTGCGTTCAAAATTAGGTCAAAATCAGTCTCACTAGGTCACTAGGGTTTTTGCATTTTTCAAGGTCTTCCCTTCATTGTCATGAGGTCAGTACACATATAAGAGGGATTGAACAAATATTATCATGATAGTTTCATTTTATTTCAAAGGATTGTATTTTCAGTTTTAGGACTTTTTTTATCAAAATTGTTATTTTTATAAAAAATCACTTATGTAATTTATTTTATTTTTCAAATGTAATTTTATGCTATTATATGTAATAATTAATACCAAGTTGTCAAATAGAACATGTCAAGTCTCAATGAGAAAAATAGAAAGCCAGCTTCAAATTGATCCAACCTGCAATGAAAAAGTGTGAAAGAGTATCAGTGAGAAAATAAAGAAGACTTCAAAAACATTAGAAAGTGGGTTTATAAAATTAAATCAAATTTCACATGCCTATAAAGCCCATCAAACACTTAAAAAGATTCATCGTTTCCTTTCAAAGAGTAAGAAGCAGTCAGCAAGGTAGAATTTCAAATATTTTGAGTGAAATTTTGGCTAAGTTTCCTGGCGCTACGCACTCAGCATTTGGTGTTGCACGTTTGTACTGGCATTGCGTGTCTGGGAGTTGGCACTACACCCTTGCCTGCAACATTCAACATAATTTTTGAAGGTGTTTCACGCTTGCCAATTGCGTTTCTTACTTGTCAGTGGCGTAGCGCGCCTAACCAGAGAAGGATGTGAAGTGATATAGCTGCCCAAACAAGTTTAAAACTTCTCCAAATATTTTCCAAAGTCCTCCAAAGCACTGTTAAGTGGTAATTACATACCATAACCCATTTTAAAGCTATTTTGGTCATTCTTAAATCAATTAAATAGGAAACCTAAGATAACCCTAATTACTAGCTTGTGATCACTGCTTTACCCTTATTTCATCCTCCATAAATAAAATCAATCATAAACAAGGGTAATTACATTGATTGAGGGTTTTCATTCATCTAGTTTGTCACAACACCCATTTCCCTTCAATCATTCCCTCCATTCACACTCATTCCCTTCACTCACACTCATTCCCTTCATTTTTCAAAGCTAGTCATCTCATCTCCTTCCCCTCATTCATTTCACTTGCACCTTAAGGTTTCAAAAAACAGAATTTGAGATGTCAGAAGAACAAGATAATGGTAGGGTTGGTGAGGCAAAAATTCCAAGGAGGAATGAACACAAGGGAGGAAATATAAACAGATTTGAACCTATCACCACAAGGGAACTCATGGCCTCTCCTCTCACTATTTCTTACTTTAAACATGTGGGTTGTTTTGACTTTTATGAGAGAGTGCAGCACGTCCAAAATCACCCAGAGTTAACAAGACTATTCATCATCAATATACATGACAAGCAATTCAATATTGTTGGGGTGAATTTTGAGATGTCTACCAAAGCCATTGCAGCTGCTACAGGGATACCTAGTGTGGGAGAGAGGTGGTTCAAACAAGAAAACTTTGACATGAGTTATTTTGAACCATACCTCAAACCTAGGTATAAAGATCACAACAAGTCCATTTTCCCTTTTTCTCATCTTCTTGATAGGTATGCGCCCATGATGAGGATAATAATGAAGTAATTCACTTGTGAGGGAAGGTTTTCCCGCATTTACTCATACCATATCTGTCTTCTTATTCATTTTACTAGAGTAAGAATGCCATACATACCATATTATATTTTCCGTAGCATTGACAAAATTGCCTACATTGTGAAAAAGAGATATTACAATCAACAAATGCAGAGCCTATTTCATCATTCACTCATCAAGATGGTGGTCATGCATCAACTTCAGCAGAAAAACATTCCATGGTATACCTTCATTTCCAATGAGGTTTTCACTACCGCACCTATTCATCATGTGCTAGATGTTCCTTCATCATCCCATCCTCCCAAATCCATTCCTCCATCACATCTTGCTGTCCATACATCTCTACCCACTCACATTCATTCACCCCATGTTGATCCTTCCGCATCACCTTTCCACAACCCTTCACCATCACATCATGATATCAAATCATCAAGTGAAAGAGACATTATAACAGATGGAACTAAAATGATTGACATTGAGCCATTTCCTTTGACCTATCAGAGAGGCCATAGGCATGTGTTTGCTTCACTTGATGTGAAAGGGGCCATCCCTTCTTCATCAGCAAAACAGGTTGATAAGGGCAAGGAAAATGTTACAGAGGATATCATAGTTGAGGAGGACGGTAAACATGAAACGGAAAAGGAGTGTAATGTTCCTAATTTAGCTTCAGCTAATGGGAATATTAGGTTTTCCCTTAAAACTTAGATTGATGAATAAATGGGCAAGGAGGCTCATAATTTGCTAAAATATGAATAAAAATCCTTCCTAATGTGAAAGGGGATCATGTAATAACCAGTTCAAGCATCCACATGTGTGAACAAGGTCTAAAATATGCGGGCAAGGTCAATTTTGACCAAGTCAACATGATTTATTCTCAAAGAAATGGATCCTACATAAAGCCAGTTCAATGTGAATAGAGATCAATCCAGCTAGATAAAATTAAGGCACCTTGAGTGTGAAAATGGAAAGGGCATGAAGAATCATTCAAGGTTGACCAAGTCAACAAAGCTGTCTAGATTCATTGCACCATCTTGTTGGACAACGCAGTTTTTGTGGGGGAGCCTTTGCATGGAAGCAACCTCATAGTGGGTGGGACCCTTGGTAAGGAAGCTCATTAATTATATAGTGAAGGAGATGGAAAGAATATGGACATATTGGAGATTATATTCTCATGAGGTCTGCTTAGACTTTTGGCATACTTAGTTGTTTAGATAAGTTGCTACATTGCTTAGTGCAAGGGTTTGCCTGGGCGGGGATTCCCTACTCTTCCTTGGAGGTATTGCTTGAGAAATCTAAGAGGAGGTTTTGGATCTGAATTTTCCAATACCTGGTGTTGGACCAAGCACCTACCTTCAGAAAAAACACAGTCCCTTCATAAAACTGCATTATATCTTAAGGTGTGCAGTGGAAGGGGTGAAATTCCCATTTTGAGGAGCTAGTTTCCCAAGAAAGTGCTCGATGAGGGACTGCAACAATTCTTGAGCAAGAAATGGAAAGACAACATTATTCTACAGTTGTAAAAATATGAAGAGAAGTATAGCTAAAAAATATATGATATAGTAGCAAATGTATACAATGTGTGGGGGAATCAATCACTCCAGCTAAGCAATGGAAGCCTCAATGAGACATATACATGATAATGGAGAACATTGCTACATGAAAGAGAGCCTTGGCTAAAATAACGTAGTTTATAGGAGTTATTGCATAATACAAAATGAGAATGGAATGATATGACAATATCAGCTCAAATAAATGAGGGGGAGTAAGCTCTCAACCCCTGAAAACACTAATACAGTAATAATGCACAATCCTTAGGAGGATTGGCTACAATACATGTACAAATGGAAAATCTGTAGAAATGCTGAAGTTGCTGGGAAGAAGCGACAACTTTGAAAATACTGGAGATGGTTGATGATGATATGCAATTTGAAATAACCTCCTCCAATAGATCTATCAAGTGTAAGGCTGATCCCAGCACTGAAGATCTCCTCCTCCAAATGGTGGTGCAACCATTCACTATAAGTGTGCACTGAAATAAAGTAGTATGGAGAATGGATTGTGTTGTCTATGATGGGAGATGCTTTGCCTTGGTGCCAAGATATGCAAATCAGCTCAAAAACCTTCCTTCTAACTTTCCCTAGGAATAGAGACTCACTACTCTGAAAGATGAGACAAGGAATGGTGTTGTGGAACCTCTCCACTGCAACACCCAGCAACACTACGTTATACTTCAGCAGAAATAACGCAGTGACTGAATAATGGCTTTGGCCTTGAGCCATGATGTGGAGAAAATTAAGTGCAATCCTTCAAGAAGACTCTCAAGAAGGAGAGGAAATCCTAAATAGGAATCCCTCATGCTAAGAAGCACTATAACTCAGTTGAACAGCTAGAGACTGCAATTTGTCTGAATAGACAAATATCAAATGATCCAAGATGTCTCACTATAGCTGCCTCTTCCTCCTTTTATGGAAGTGAATGCCTCTAAGCCATGGAACCCACACATTAGGGTTTCTTCCTCAAAGAATATTTCTCCCTCCAAAACTACATTGTCTTCTCAATCAAGCTACACCCCTTAGGTAGCGATGTTGACTTGGTCAAACTTGACTTTGTCCTCATGAAAATTGCCCCTTTTCACATTGGAAGGTGCAAAATAAGCTGCTTCAATGATCCTTTTCACATTATGAAGGATGTTATTCCGACTCATGGGCCTTTTACCCATTTTATTCACCTGCTAAATGAAATAAACAAAAATTAATGTTCCAATTATCCTCATGAAAATTTTGGAACATCACAGTCCTCCCCTCTCAAAGATTGCTTGTCTTCAAGAAAGTGCAAGGATAGACTGAATTATCTTCTCCTCTCCCTGTAGCATCCCTGTATGATGATCTCCTCCAAGGAAAGTGATGCTATTTCATCAGTAAAATCTCCACATTGCTCCTCCTCAGCATGCAAGTCAGCTATCAAGCCATCATCATGTAGAAGTGAAATACTCAAGAGGATAGCAAAGTGATGTCTAGAGGTCCCCTTGAAGAATGGGATTTGAAATAAAATGGGAACTATCTTTCCCATATGGATCCTCCATCTCCAAGCTATGAGCCATGCAAAATGAGTCACCTTCCAACCAGGTAACTCCTAAAAATTGTCATCCACCTTTAGCTCTGGCAAAGAAGGTGGGATGAAAATCTACACATGGTAGACCATGTATCCTATCCCATGTTGTCCATCTCTCCACTTATGATCAGTGTAGAGAAAGTGTTGATCCTGGGCTACAAAATACTTGCCCTCAAGTGGCAAAATGAAGATTAGATCTCCAAGGATCTCTCTTCCAACACTGCAAATCATGCTGGCCCAAGTATTTCCATATATGATGAGTTGGAAGTCATCATCATGTGGAATCTACTCCATCAAATGACTCACCTCATAAAGAGACAAATTTTATATCAAGGTGACCATATCATATCCCATTCTCCCCTTAGAACATGTAGTGTAAAAAGTGTGAGGAATTTCTCCCTCGAAGGACACATTCACCCCATGTGTCTCTCTCCCAAGCATGCTCCTCATAAAGACAGCAACAATAGAACCATAGGGAGAAAAAATGAGAATCATACTTGCTGCCATGTGCAACAAATGTGAAGGACAATGGTCCCTCAAGTGCAACCAGTGCAGCTTGATCCTCAATTGCAATAGAGACTGATAAAATAAGTGGCCTCTCAACCACTTGCATGCTGCTTCAATCTCCTCATAAGTATGGAGGAAGTGAATAATGTAAGGTGTACAATGAGCATGTCCTCCATAACACATCTCTTCCCCAAGTCCTCCTAGGGAATGGCTATAAATCATGCTTATGGCCTCATCTAAACCATGTGGTCTAGAAAAAAGAATGCTCCTCCTTGGAGCATCATCCTGTATGGTTAAGGGACATATACATACATCATATAAATGCTCAAGTAAAAAACAATGAATACCCTTACCATACTCTCTACTCATACAAATGGAGTGGCTCATATAAGAGTCTCCTCTCATCTCCAAAGAGGAAAGAGGTGGCTATGCTAACTCTCCTAAAGAGTCATGTCTCTCCTCCATCTCCATATGGTCCATGCATCTCCTCATATGTAGATTGTTAGTCATCAGTATTTTTCACTTGTTGGTGATGACTAGTTGTAACAGCCAAGTTTTCTAGCAGCTGATCTAAAAAAATGTCAAATTCGCCAGCTGGAAAGCACCCATAAACATTTTTTCCCTCCTAAATTTTCAATCTTCCCATGACGAGATGAAACCTCATTATCAAGCCCTATTTAGCCTCAGCCATACTAGCTTGTCCATCAGCTCCAAAGAAAACAATCCAAATCTATCCAAAGAAGTCTCCCCTAAGTTAAGTAGTGGCGCTCTAGACAGTTCTTCCCTTGGAAAACTACCCTAAAGCCAAAGAACCTCTATCTGTTACAGACCAGTCATAATAGACCTTCACATTCTGCAAATAAAGTTGTTTACACCCTTAAGTTGCGCCACTAACAAACCCTGAAGTCTTAGCAATGAACATGCCCTAGGTCAAAACTGATATTAGGTGGTTTTATAGTGTTTCAATAGATATTTCAAAGAGTAGAAGTGTACCAGCATCCCAAAAGACATTATTCGGCTCCACATGAGAAGACAACTACTTCTGATGTGATTTTGAGCCTGGAATGCAGCTACAGGGTAGAGAGTTGTTTCATTAAGCTCCTGCGATCAGAGTCAAAGAATGAAAAGAAAGTGAAAGGAAAAATAACACTGTTAAAAGCTGATAAAATGGCATGACTGAAAAAACCTCCTTCATCTATAAGCAGAGGGATTGAAGACTGAAGAACCTCCTTCATTTATAAGCAGAGGGCCAAGGATAGAGTTTGATTTTTAAAATTACAATGACTGTAAGGAAATTTTTTTTGGGATATAGAGAGACAACAACTAAGGGTTTCTGAATAAAAATGATTTTTAAGGCAGAGGCAAAGAAGTGGTGCTTTTCAAAGATTGTTTGCATAAGCTCCATTGTTATTGAGTTACAATATGAAGCTAATGGGTTGATCATCAATGAGGAAATATTATTGAGAAGATGGCCATAGGAGTCAAACAGTCTTGGGCTCAAACTAACTTCTGCCATCATGTAAAAGGGAAACCACTATCAGTATGTTCATCAAACATTCTTCATTTGGTTGAGATAGAGGTTGAAAGGAAACCGGGAATTTCTCAAAGTAGGCCTCCTTCATCTATAAGAAGAGGGCCAGAGCAGTGATTGATTTTAGGGTTTTCACTGACTCAGAGGCAAATTGTAAGAATAGTAGGAGACAGTTGAAGGTTTCTGAACAGAGCAATGATGTCAAAAACAAATGGAAAGCATGAGTACTATGACTATCAAAGAAGCTGACTTATCTCCTATCAGAGTTTTCTTTCAGAGATAGTTTGGAACCAAAAATGAACAAACCTTACTGAGGGGTGTAATTTCCTTAAAAGTTACAAAGACTCATCTCCTTGATAAACAGGTTTAACATTTAGTCTCTATTCCTTTAAACAAAACATAGTTGAAAAGAAGTTGAAATCAGCTGGGTTGGACACAGGCCAAAGAATGATAATTGTTTTTCAAAAGGTCATGTTCTTCCTGTTCATGAAAAATTTCTTTCAAAAAAATCATCATAATAGACAAAGGCAATTTGAGTTTAGTTTTCCAAAAGAGGCAGTGCAACTGAGCACATAGGTTCATAAATGTGCAAGAAGGATTATGGCATGTTTTTCAGGTTCTGGAACAACATTCAAAGCCAATATATGCATGCCACTGTTACAAATGAAGGAATTTTCCTTATGAAATTAGGTCAAAGGTACCTTGCTGTTGCATTTTGAGTAGAGGAGAAGTTTTTAGAAGAAGTGGCCTCTTGATGGACAGATGATAGTAAAGCTCAGGTGAGTACAACTGGTTTTCACCTCACAATCAAAGAAAAAAGTCATTTGGAGTGTTGGGGTTCCCATGTTTTGGCCAGATTGGCAAGACCAAAAGATGAGACAACATCAAACCACTTTCAGACCTCAAGATCTAGCCCTCCTGGGTCCAGAGAGGGATCTCTCTATATCAACAAAGGTTTTGTGTCTTTGAAGCTCAAAGTTTAAGATGTTAGGCTAGTTATAGGCACAAGGTTTGTTTTTTTGATTGTTTGTTTGGTTGCTGGTTATCAGGAAAGAAGGGTTCAATGTAAGACAAGGATGAGAAAAGAGGAAAAGGGCAGAGGTGAAGTATTCCAGGGAGCATTCAAAACCATTGGGAAATGGAGTCAGGAAAGGATTTGCTTGCTAATCAATATGCAGGCTTTCAGTTGGGCTAGTCATCTAAAACATTGGATCTTTAAAAATGATAGTGTGATATGGAATGGTAGAAGAGGAGGAGACAACACAGATTCAGGGCACAAAGTTAAAGACCAGATGGTCGCACAAGGATCCTAGTGGACAAGGCTAACTCTAATCCCCAGTGTTCCCAAATCTCCCAGCTAAATCCTAACCATAACATCTAAGAACTGATTCATTCAATTCATACATCATAGAGCAGGCAATAAAATCCACCACACTGGTTAAATTAACTGAAATCAATTCTTAGATAACACATTCAGAAGAAAAACATCAATGGCAAGGAGAGCAGAAACATAGGGTACCTAACAAGGGTAAATCCTATGCCAATATTCTGATGCAAGCCAGCATAAACGAAATGAAATGAATTAAAACACAGAGATAGGAAAACATCACCGCTGCTTTAGATCAGGATCCAAAGAAATGTTCTTGTCATATTAAATAGCAATACCAGTCAAGTACAACATTGCCAATATTTGAATACTCAGTCTGAAATCATATTCCTCAGCCTATCTTACAACTTTACATAGAGACTGTGTCTCTAAAGAAACTACTTGCAATTCTCTGATAACTGATCAACAACCTTTACAATAAGTTTCCTCTTGCATTTTATAGATGAAGAGGGCAGAGGAGGTAGGTGAAACACTAAATGAAAGAATTAATCTCAGAAAAGAAAGAGGGTCGAAGCCCATTCTGTTTTAAGTCCTGTGCATTTATCTCTGGCATGCCTTGGGTGAATGAACGATCTTCTTCAGGCTTCCATTTACTCCAGTATGGCTCTGATGCACTTTGGTTTGTAGTACTGTGTAGTACTATGGTGAATAAACAAAAGAGGAAAATAAATGACAGAGAAGTCCGCCATACTGCATAACATGTGCTCTGATGTTTTTGGACTGTGGTCAAGGCGGAAATCTTCTCTGGAACATGGCATAGACTAAAAACAATATGGGCACCCCATACTTCCATGGAGAAAAACATTCAGCTGATGTGAAAAAACCTGTTGTTCATTAATTTCTGTGCTCCGTATCCTCTGTGGGATCTATGATGTCTTCAAACAGGTACTTTGCTTCTAAAACATTGAGTTAAGGCTCAAAGATCTTCATTTTCGTTCCTTAGACACTCTGTTGCTCCTTTCTGTCTCTGTCGGTGAAAATTTGCCACTGTATTAAAAATGGTGTAATCATGGTAGTGTTTCATAGCCTGTACCCTGCAAAAAACCCACAACTATGTTAAGAAATCTAATGCATGGGAGGGAGGATGGATACGGAGGGCGGAGGAAATGATGGCACGACAGTGGTAAGAATGGTAGTTTTAAATGAAACAATGGTGGAAATGCATTGATATGGTGTTACCAGTGAACAATAGGGTTTGATGGAAGAATGCATGTGGACCATTCGATCATGGTCTAGTGGTAGAGATCGATGGCGGAGATGAAACAACGTGATGTTTTTATGAAAATGGGCGTAATGAATATGAAATATTAACTTTAATGCAAATTGCAAAGTTTGGCTAAAAGCGGAAATGCAAAGGAAATGGACGAAAATGCAATGAAATGCGTGTATGTAGTGGGACTTGGCGTGGGTGGAGGGCGATTCTTTCAGGACCGTCAGATCTCAGGAGGAGACCGATGGCTATGATTTAATCAGAGGGGAGAAACGGGAGGTCTGAAAATCCACTTGAACGATGGTGTGACTGGTTCCTGGCCGTTGGATCTTGGCATAAATGGAAAGTCGAGACTGGATCGGCGGATCGCAATCGCAAGGGGTGGAAAGTGACAACAATTGAGAGATGCGATTACGATTGGAGCAAGGCAGCGATCATGCGATGGCTGTTGGATCTGGCAGAGGGATGGACAGCTCAGATTGGATCGGAAGGAGCGGAAGGGGTGGCACAACGAAAGTTGCGATTGCGATTGGGAGGGGAATGCGATGGTCGTTGGATCAATAGGGGGAATCAATGGCTAGGATGGGATCGGCGGATCACAATCGCAAGGCGTGGAAGGGGGGTGCGATTGGAGAATGTGATTACGATCGAAGCGGCGAATGCGATTGGCGTTGGTTCGTCAGATCTGGCGGGGAGATCGACGGTGGAGAATGCAGTCGGGAGATTGCAATCGGGGAACACAAGGGGCGGAACCACTGGAAGTTCCGATTGCGATTCGGTGGGGAGTGTGATTGGCGCTCGACCGTCGGATCTACGTGATAGATCGATGGTACTGAATACATCGCAGGACTTGTTAACAAAATCCCATCGCATCGGGATTTTTCAATGTAACAAAGGAAAACGCCCGCCTGACAGCTCAAATTGCGATGAGCGCCCGGGGCTTAAACGCTTGGTCCCGGGTGTGGGTCACGTGGGGAAGTGGTTGGAGGCTGGCGGAAAAGGGGCTAGGCGCTATTATAATGTGGCAAAGTGGGTTTTTTGGGCCCTTTTCAATGAATTTTAAGACTAGGAAAGGGTAACGATAAAGGGGAAAAAGGGGAATTTGGCCAAACAAAGGGTAAGGGTAGAATTTAAAGGGGATTTTTGGGAGATTTAGGAGGACTAAGGGGGAAATTTTGGGATGGAAAGGGGACTTCAAAAAGAGGAAAAAAGGGGTGAAATGGGACAATATGTATGGATACAAGGGGCAAATAAAGGTCTTCTGGTGCAAAATTTTCTGCAATTGGTGGGGCTTATTTACTCAAGAATAGCAGAGGGAAAGGATTTAAGAGTAGGGAACATGGAAAGGCTTCAAGGATGATGTGTTTCCAAGGGAAATGCATTCCTTGAAGGCTCATAAACTAATTAGCCCCTTGCTTGCTTGTCAAGGAATTTATAGGGGGCTAACAGTGGCTCCACATGGGGATGGCTTCTTCTTGAAGGAGTCAAGAATTCAGAGATGATCTTTGGAGTAGGCCAGATGCCTGCTGCTTGAGCCACCTTTCTTCTTTGATTTTCAGCTGCCACAATTGTGAAGACTTCAATTAGCATAAGCATTCTCAAACAATCTGCCTACCCAGACTACAATCCTAACATTTTTTCTTCTAGGGTGCATTTGGACTAGCAGACCCTTTACATCATTTATTTTTATAACAGAAAATAAACCTATTCTAAATCTACCCTTATTACTCCATGAGACCAGATTAGACTGTTGGTCTCACATGTTTCTCTACCTAGTCTAATATCTGCTGGGATTAAACTATCCAGTAGATTTCTTCTCTACATTCTACAACAGAAATTTAAAGATAGTCAAACTAGGATTAGACAGTCTAGTTTGCTGCAGATCCAAGGCATAAAGACAGTTTCACATGGACAGAAACTTGTAGAAAACTAGAAACAAAACTTTGAAGGCTTGAAATCTGAGGCTTTGAAGTATCCTTCCTCCTTTGTGACTCAAGTTTTGAGCTTGTTGGAGTCACTTTCTTTCTTCATTTCAGCTCTGGTTTTGGGCTTGTTAGAGCTGATTCTTCTTTCTTCTCTGCTGGTCTAGGTTTTGGGCATGTTTGGACCAGCTATCTTCACTTTCCTTGGCTAAGGTTTTGATCATATTAGAGCCAATCTTTGCACTTTAGAGGCCCATGTTTTGAGCATGGCTGGACCTCTCCTTTTCCTTATTTTTTTGGAACATTTTCTCTTTTCCTTGAAAATAAAACACTGCAATGGTATGTACAATGGGAATGGAAAATGGAAATTGGAAATCAGCAGAATTAGTGTTTGAGCATCCTGCCATTGACAGGACCCCCAAACAGATCTGTACCATCTAATTCTTGTAGGAAGAAGGCGTTTGGCCCCACAGTGGCCTGGATGATGTATGGACCTTGCCACAAACTGTCAAATTTGTTGTGCTTTCATTTGTCCTCTCTCCTTGAGTCCCACTTCAGAACTTTATCTCCGATTTTGAAATCAGAGGTGTTAGTTCTTTTGTAAAATAACTTCTTTATACTTTCTTGAACCTTGATAGCTCTGTTATAGACCTCTTCCCTTGTTTGTTGGAGATGAATTGTTTGGTTTATTCTCCTCACCATGCTGTCTTCTTCTGTTTGTATCTCTTGAACAAGTTTAATCACTGGTATTCCAAGGCTGGTGGGGAACACTGCTTCTATTCCATAGACAAGCTGATATGGATACATGCCAATAGATTTCTTTGTTGTAAGCCTGTCAGCCCACAGGGCATGCACTAACTTGTTATGCCATGAATTTTTGCTCTCTTCTAGCAGATTTTTTATGATGGTCACCAGGCTCTTGTTTGATGATTCAGCTAATCCATTACCCTGAGGGTAATAGGTAGTTGAATGACTGAGTGTTATTTGATACCTGTGACATAAATCAACCATTTTCTTGGATCCGAAAGCAGCAGCATTATCAGTGATTATTTTCCTTGGGCAGCCAAACCGAGAGAGGATATGACCTTCTAGGAAACTAATGATGACTGAATCTGTGGCATTCCTAGTAGGTATGGCCTCTATCCACTTAGTGAAATAGTCTGTGGCTATTAGGATCCATTTGTGTTGTGCAAAAGAAGCAGGGTGAATTTTTCCTATGAAATCTAGGCCCCATTGCAGAAAGGGACCTTCAACAATGATGGGCTGCAGAGGTAAGGGGAGGAGTTTTCTTTTGCCTTCAAAAATCTGGCATTTGTGGTAGGAAATTATCATCTTATGGATATCATTGAACAGAGTAGGCCAATAGTAGCCAGCTCTAAGTATTTTTTTTGCAGTAGCCTTCCAGCTCAGGTGGCCTCCACACTCTCTTGCATGGAATTCTTGTTTAATGCTCTCTGCTTCATTTTCAGGCAAACATTTAAGCAATAGGCCATTTGGATTCTTCCAGTATAAGCAGTTATTCATTATGCAATAGCTCTTGGCTTTCAGCTTTAAGAATCTGGCCTTGGTATTTGATAGTTCAGGAGGGGCATTGAGGTGTGTAAGCACACACAGAATGTCAGAATACCAAGGAGAGCTCTGAAAATTTTCCTCAACAGTAGGATCAGGAAATTCTTGCTGCTCATCCAAGGCATTTACCATGTTAATGTCTAGGGCTTGTAGATTTGATTCAGCCATCAGTTGTGCTAAGCCCTGACCTTTAATTAGTTTGGCGGGTTTTATCTCAAGGTCATATTCTAAGATCACAGCAATCCATTTTCCCCTATTCCCATCTGGGTCTTGGGACAATATGTCTTTAACCACTATATTTGGCACATAAGCTATGGTGTGGGAATGCAGTATGTACACCCTAAAGTATTTTAAGGCCTTAATCAGAGCATAGGCCTATTTTTCCATTATGTTGTATTTCAAGGGTGCGTCTCTAAGTGCTTTGCTAAAGAAAGAAATGGGCTGTTCCATTCCCTCTAGATTTTTCTATAGTAGAAATGCAGCTATTGTATGCTTAGAGGTGAATGAACAAATCTGGAAATCCTTTGAGAAATTTGGGCTGATCAGGACAGGAGCCTCGGTGAGGGCAAGTTTAACTGCTTCAAAATATTTCTTAGTTTCAACAGTCCATTTAACTCCTGCACCTTTCTTCAGCGTGTTAGTCATATTCCTAAGGTGTTTAGCTAAGTTGGGAATAAATCTCCTTAGGAAGTTGATTTTCCCAATGAAGGACTCTAGCTCTTTGATGTTTCTTGGGTGCGTGATTTGTAGTATTCCCTCAACTCTTTGTGGGTCTATCCTAATTCCCTCCTCAGATATAATGTGGCCAAGGATTTTACCTTCCTGCAGTCCGAATACAGTCTTTTTGGGATTTAATGACAGACCAAACCTCCTACATTTTTCGAACACTTCCCTCAGATGTTTTAGGTGTTCTTCTTCGGTCTTGGAGTAGACTGTTATGTCATCCAGATAGATTAAAATGAAGTGTCCTATTTCATCTGAAAAATCTATGTCCATTGCTCTTTGGAAGGTTTCACCAGCGTTCATCAGTCCAAAGGGCATCTTTACATACATAAAAGTGTCCCATGGGGTGGTAAAAGCTGTTTTGAGTTGGTCTTCTGGGATTACTAGAACTTGTTTGTAACCTGAAAAACCATCTAGCAGGGAGATCCTTTTAGAACCTACTACCCTCTGAAGAATATGTTCCATTTTCGGCAAAGGGTAATTGTCTTTGAGTGAGGCTCTATTAAGATTCTTGAAATCTATGCACAATCTGATCTCCCCTGTTTTCTTTCTCACAGCCACTAGGTTGGATACCCAATCAGAGAACCTCATAGGTACAATTATACCTGCCTCATACATCTTCTTAATCTCTTTTTCCAATGTAGGCAATTGTTTTGGGTTTATTTTGCAAAGTTTTTGTCTAAAGGGCTTCTGATTTTATTTCAAGGGTATTTTGTGCTATATGATGTTTGTGTCATAGGCCCTCAAATCTTCATAACTCCAAGAAAACACATCAATGAATTCCTTGAATAGGTCAATGTATTTCTTTTTCATGTTTGTAGGCAAGGACTTAGCCAATTTTATCATATTGGGTCTATCTTCAGTGCCTATGTTGCATTCCTCGACATCAGAGTCTGCATGCTCTATAGTGGGATTTTTTGCTACATCATCAAAGTCAAAAAGGTCTTCTAAAGGCACCAGACCTCGAGGTATGTTCTTATCTTTGGTATGTAGCACCTCTACTTCTTAACTATCTGCGTTTTCATATTTTTCATTTGGATTTCCAGTCTATTCATTTAAAGATTTTATTTCTATGCTACGGGGTGTTTCTTCCTTCTCTGAGGACTCTTCACTTAGGCAGCTACTGTCAGATTTAGAGTCTGAACCAGAAAATTCAAACTCATTTATGCCTGCCAGGAAATCTTCAATCTGTTTATCTCCTTCAAAAACCTGCCAATATTTTTCATTTTCCGGCACTGCAGGTCTTAATTTGGTCTGAATGATGATATGTTGGTCGCTTGGAGTCTTAGGGTATGAACTAGCTAGGCAAGCTAATCCGTTTGCAATGAAATTTTGACTCCTAGGAACAAACACTAATTCATATTCAACAAATGTTTTCAATAGATCCATAGTGTCATTCCTAGATGCTCTCAGTCTATGATGTTTGTTGTGTATTCACCATTCACCTGTTTAACAATCAGCTCAGAGTCTCCACGCACAGTTATCCTATGGGCTCCTAATTTCCTTAGCAGGTTTAAACCTAGGATAAGAGCCTCATGCTTTGCAATATTGTTTGTACATTTGAAGTGTGGGTTTCAGGCATGAACCTCTACGTAGTCACTCTCTGTGTTATGTATCCACACCCCTGCTCCAGCAGTTCTCTTGGTGCATGAACCATCGAAATTCATCTCCCACAAGGGTTCATTTTTCATTTTACCATCACTTCCTTCCCTACATCTAGGTTCGCCATCATGTAGTATTATAGGGGTTGCACTAGGCTATGGGTCGTTTTGTTTTTCGTCATGTGTGTGGAAATCAGAGGGGTGACTAGTTGGCTGATTGCATTCTGTTTCTGGTTCACTTTGAGCCTTTGTTACGGTGCACTGTTTAAATTTTTCTACGTCTTCCTCCTTCGAGTCTAGAGTAGCCATTATGTTAAAATACATGGGCTCTATTTCCTTGTTGGTATCTCTGTTTTGGGATTGTGACCCTTCTGAGGATTCATCATTATAGAGGATGAAGGAGTCAAGGTCTGTATGTATAGAGTATAAAGGTGAGTTTTCAGGCTTCTCGGGGCTACTGACCATAAATTTCATTTATGACTCTCTATACAGTCTTCTAAGTTGGCCAAATATTGGGATTGTGGCATAGGCCCTGTCCATCTGCATTGTGCCTTGCAGCTTGGCTCCCCATGATCTTGACAATAACATGCCATACTTGGGTGGCACATCTGCCACAACAACATCCATGACCATACACTTTGCTGGAATCTGGGCAAGGCTCACGTGTAAATCTTTGATTAGGCCAAGACACTTTACTCTGCTAGAGTCAAATGAATATAGGTCTTTGTAGGGACGGGTTATCTCTAGGCCTAATCTTTCCATCACTACTTTAGGCATAAGGTTGTGTGACACCCCAGAATCATGCATTGCATTGTGGAGAATCTTATCATGGATATTAAGACTAATATAAAAAGGGGGCACTACCCCTTCCTAAAACTTTCCTTCTATCTTTGGACCAAACAGAAGGGCAGGTTGATCATCACTCAGATTTACAGTGTCACTATTCTCACCTAAATTTAATTCTTTCAAAATTTGGCCTGTATATACATCCTGAGTGGCCAACTCAGAGAGTGGGACAGAGATTTTAATTTTTGCAATCTCACTCTCCAAATTGAAAGTGGACTGACTATTTGGAATGTTCAACTCTGTTTTGTTAGCCATTGCCTTAGTGGCCGAATCAGTGTGCTGATTCTTATTATGTACAGTGTTTGTGATAGTTTCATTAGGAGCACTAACTGTAGTGCTAGTGCTGCTAGTTGGTTTACCTTGTGTATCAGTGTTTTGGTTGTCTTTTTCTTTGTTCTTTCCATAACTCTTAGCTGCTGATTTTTTACTTTCAGCAGTTGCTTTAGAAGTTTTCTCGGGTTTTTTCTTGATGGTGACCTCAGAGGCTTTTGGTTTGGGAGTTTCTTGGCTCTTTTTTCTTCTAAGTTCATATTTTTCTCTGACCTGCATCATGGCATTTTCAAATCCTAACCTGTAATCCTCAGTTTCTAACCATTCCTCGTCCCAATAAGAGGGTGGGGAGTGATATTCTTCTGTGTAACAGTTATGGATTGAATCTTCTGTTTCAAACATGTTTATTGTGGTTCCCTTAGACTCTTCTATGATTCCCTCACCTTCATCAAGAAAGTTATCTTGGAATGGGGGAATAACTTGCTGATCTGATTCTCTTTGTCTGTTGGCAGTGGAATTGCTTCTTCTAAAGTTTTGGTTCTGGTTATCGTTTTGATTTCTGTTTTGGTCACTAACTGTGACAACCATTTTTTTCCATCATTTTTTGTAGCCTTTCCATGTTTTTGGATAAACGGTCATACTTGGGATCAGATGTGGAAGCTACATCATCATCTCTATATGTTACCCTCTTCTTAGCCCTCAATCTTGCTCTTTTCTCAATCAGATTAGCCTCTACACTCACTGCTCCTTTTTGCATGTCTTCCAATGTGTCGTAATATCTCTCCCTAAGCTGGTAGGCCATGCCAGCATTAAAGCCTTCGAGGTATTTTGCTAGAGCCATACCTTGGGGAGGTTTCATGTGTGGAGGAAGAGCATTGTAAAAGCTATTAAATCTCATTGTGTAATCATGGAAACTCTCTCCTATGTTTCTTTTAAGGTTCATGTATTCTGCTAGGAGTTGGCGAGGGTTGGCCTTAACCTCCCATTTGTTTATGAAAGTCTGATATAAAGCAGGAAGGTCTTGGATACTATTAGGAGGTAGGCTCTTGAACCATTTATTCACATCACTTCCTAAGCTCTGGGCAAAGATTCTCATTTTGACTGTATCATCATCTATCTCCATGTAGTCAAAAGAATCTTCCATCCTATCTACATGGTGTTGGGCTGTAGTAGATTATTTTGCAGTGAAGTGTGGGATATTTGATTGATAATCATTGGGTAAAATCACTAGAGGCTGGGGTAAAACCAGAGGTGCATACCAGGCTACCATGATGATGTTTTGATGAGGTAAAGGGTTCACTTGAGCAGCTAGTATATGGATGATGGGGATGCTAGGACCAGCAGAAACTTGTTGAGCAGATTTAGGATGACTGAGTCCCAAGTTTTGAATAAAGTGGATATCAGGGGGTTAAATTGGATATCAGGGGGTGTAGCTGGAGGGGTCTCTCTGTCCCTAATGTGTTTACCACTTTGAGTAGGTGAACCAGGAAGCTCAAGGTCTGACTGGTCTAGGACACTGAATGACCTAGTTCTTGGTAAATGTTTTTGAGTGCCTATGTCAAAAAATGGGTCTGATAGAGCTGTAAGGTCTTCTAGTGTAGAGTTAGCTCTATGTATGTGGTTGGAAATAGTTGGTATTTTAGGTGTAGGAGATCCCTTGAGGATACTCTCAGGGTTGTCAACTATTTCAGGTGGGTTTGGGTTGGGATAAGCTCTTGTGTGAATGGTTCTCAAAGCCAGACTACTATTTTCCACCCAAGCAGCTTACCCTACTTGTTACTTCTATTATGGCTGATGTTGTAATGGCTTTAGTCTCCCAGTGGAGTCTAAGGTGAACCAAGATAATCAGCAGGCCTACCGATCACCAGTGGAGTCTTTAAATCGTTTAGGGATTATGGAGTCGCCAGATGGAGGGTTAGGATGTTTTTCGGAGGGTACATTGTCCACCACAGTGCTTATGAGATGTCCCCTTTCAAGGATATCTTCCAAACACAGCAAACTCTAGCCAGAGATTGACTGGGAGGGCATTTACCAGATATGCCACCTCTGAAAGAGTGTGAGATCTGGAGGCTACCTGGCCCTTTCCAAACTCTGTCTAAGAGAGTGGGAGAAAACACATCAAATGGTATAGAGGTTGATCTGTGAATAGGAGTGTTTAGCTGCCAACCTAACCAGGGATTGTAGGTTTCTGAGGCTCTTATGATGTAGAAGGTGAGAAATACTCAGAATTTCCCCAGCGGAGTCACCATTATGTTGGGGTTCCCATGTTTTTGCCAGATTGGCAAGACCAAAAGATGAGACAACATCAAACCACTTTCAGACCTCAGGATCTAGCCCTCTTGGGTCTATAGAGGGATCTCTCTATATCAACAAAGGTTTTATGTCTTTGAAGCTCAAAGTTTAAGATGTTAGGCTAGTTATAGGCACAAGGTTTGTTTTTTTGATTGTTTGTTTGGTTGCTGGTTATTAGGAAAGAAGGGTTCAATGTAAGACAAGGATGAGCAAAGAGGAAAAGGGCAGAGGTGAAGTATTCCAGGGAGCATTCAAAACCATTGGGAAATGGAGTCAGGAAAGGATTTTCTTGCTAATCAATATGCAGGCTTTCAGTTGGGCTAGTCATCTAGAACATTGGATATTTAAAGATGATAGTGTGATATGGAATGGTAGAAGAGGAGGAGACAACAACCTTTACAATAAGTTTCCTCTTGCATTTTATAAATGAAGAGAGCAGAGGAGGTAGGTGAAACACTAAATGAAGCATTCATCTCAGAAAAGAAAGAGGGCCGAAGCCCATTCTATTTTAACTCCTATGCATTTATCTCTGGCATGCCTTGGGTGAACGAACGATCTTCTTCAGGCTTCCATTTACTCCAGTATGGCTCTGATGCACTTTGGTTTGTAGTACTGTGTAGTACTTTGGTGAATAAACAAAAGAGGAAAATAAATGACGGAGAAGTTTGCCATACCGCATAACATGTGCTCTGATGTTTTTGGACTGTGGTCAAGGCGGAAATCTTCTCTAGAACACGGCATAGACTAAAAAAAGTTTGGGCACCCCATCCTTCCATGGAGAAAAACATTTAGCTGATGTGAAAAAACTTGTTGTTCATTAATTTATGTGCTCCGTATCCTCTGTGGGATCTATGATGTCTTCAAACAGGTACTTTTCTTCTAAAACACTGAGTTAAGGATCAAAGATCTTCATTTTCATGCCTTAGACTCTCCGCTTCTCCTTTCTGTCTTTGTTGGTGAAAATTTTTCGTTGTATTAAAAACCGTGTAATCATGGCGGCGTTTCACCGCTTGTACCCTGCAAAAAACCCACAACTGTGTTAAGAAATCTAATGCATGGGAGGGAGGATGGATACGGAGGGCGGAGGAAATGATAGCATGACGGTGGTAAGAATGGTAGTTTTAAATGAAACAATGGTGAAAATGCATTGATATGGTGTTACCAGCGAACAATAGTGTTTGATGGAAGAATGTGTGTGGACCGTTCGATCATGTTCTAGTGGCGGAGATCGACGGTGGATATGAAACATCGTGATGGTTTTATGAAAATGGGCATAATGAATATGAAATATTAACTTTAATGCAAATTTTGAAGTTTGGCTAAAAGTGGAAATGCAAAGGAAATGGACAAAAATGCAATGAAACGCGTGTATGCGGTGGGACCCGGTGTGGGTGGAGGGTGACTCTTTCAGGACCGTCGGATCTCGGGAGGAGACTGACGGCTACGATTTAATCAAAGTGGAGAAATGGGAGGCCTGACAATCCACTTGAACGATGGTGTGACTGGTTCCTGGCCGTTGGATCTTCGCTTAAATGGACAGTCGAGACTGGATCGACGGATCGCAATCGCAAGGGGTGGAAAGTGATAACAATTGAGAAATGTGATTGCGACTGGAGCAAAGCAGCGATCATGCGATGGCAGTTGGATCTGGTGGAGGGATGGATGGCTCAGATTGGATCAGAAGGTCGCAATCGGAAGGAGCAGAAGGGGTGGCACAACAAAAGTTTCGATTGCGATTGGTCGGGGAATGCGATGGTCGTTGGATCAACGGGGGGAATCAACGGCTAGGATGGGATCGGCAGATTGCAATCGCAAGGCGCGGAAGGGGGGTGCGATTTGCGAATGCGATTGCGATCGGAGTGGGGAATGCAATTGGCGCTGGTCCATCGGATCCAGCAGGGAGATCGACGGTGGAGAATGCAGTCGGGAGATCGTAATCGAGGAACACAAGGGGCAACACCACTGGAAGTTTCGATTGCGATTGGGCGGGGAGCACGATTGGTGCTCGACCTTCGAATCTATGTTATAGATCGATGGTACTGAATACATTGCAGGAATTGTTAACGAAAAACCCATCGCATTGGGATTTTTCAATGTAACAAAGGAAAACGCCCGCCCGACGGCTCCGATTGCGATGAGCACCCGGGGCTTAAACGCTTGGTCCCGGGTGCAGGTCATGTGGGGAAGTGGTTGGGGGCTGGCATAAAAGGGGCTAGGCCCTATTATAATGTGGAAAAGTGGGTTTTTTGGGCCCTTTTCAATGAATTTTAAGATTGGGAAAGGGTAACGATAAAGGGGAAAAAGAGGAATTCGGCCAAACAAAGGGTAAGGGTAGAATTTAAAGGGGATTTTTGGGAGATTTGGGAGGACTAAGGGGGAAATTTTGGGATGGAAAGGGGACTTCGAAAAGAGGAAAAAAGGGGTGAAATGGGACAATATGCATGGATACAAGGGGCAAATAAAGGCCTTCTGGAGCACAATTTTCTGCAATTGGTGGGGCTTATTTACTCAAGAACAGCAGAGGGAAAGGATTTAAGAGCAGGGAACATGGAAAGGCTTCAAGGATGATGTGTTTCCAAGGGAAATGCATTCCTTGAAGGCTCATAAACTAATTATTCCCTTTCTTTCTTGTCAAGGAATTTATAGGGGGCTAACATGGAGAATACATCTACAGTCCCTATGTGGATTTGAGCCAGGTTCCCTCTAACAAGCAGATACAATCATAAGGAGAAGAAACTGTTATTCAAGTTTTAAAGAGATAAGTCAACTCCTTGCAAAATGGCAAAAGATGCTTCATCGCTTATTGGTATGTTTTTGAGCGGATTTTCCATTTTGAAGATGTCATTAAAAGGTCAGCAGTGGCAGAGTTTCCTTTTTTAATAATAAAGCACAGTGAAAAGAGTTTGGCCCTTGAATGATTTTCTTATAAGAGGAAAGAGTCATATCTACCAAAACTGGCTAGATAGCATGCACAGCCTTTTGTCCAACATTATTTAAAGTATGGGCCCCTTATAGCACGTTCAAAGTCACTTTGGTTTTGTTTTCAAATAAACAAAGGCAGTGGTTTTTGTTAGCCCCTTATGAATTCCTTGACCAGCAAGCAAGGGGCTAGATTGTTTCATAAGCCTTCAAGGAATGCATTTCCCTTGAAAACACATCATCCTTGAAGTATTGTTAAATTCCCTGCCTTTGAATGTTTCCCTATGCTAATTTGTTCTCAATGAACCTTGCTGAATGACTAAAATTTTGCTCAAAAAGGCCTTATTTCACGCTTTGTATCTCTGCAGATTTCCCCCATTTTATCCTTTTTTCCTTTTCCTCAAGTCCCCTTCGTTCTCCCTAAATTCCCTCTTACTCTTCTAAAATCCCCCAAAATCCCCCTTGAATCCTACCTTTTCCCTTTGTTTGGATAAATTTCCCATTTTCTTCCCTATCGTTACCCATCCCAACTTTAAAATTTCATTAAAAATGGGTTAAAAAACCACTTTTAAACATTATTAAGGACCCAGCCCCTTTTCCTCCAGCCCCAACCACTTCCCTGTACATGCCCTTGCGCTAGGACCAAGCGCTTAAGTCCTAAGCGCCAATCGCAATTGGAAGATTGGCGGAGGGCCGAATTCCTTTGTAAAACTCCAAAGTTTCGATGCGATTGGTTTATCATATAAAGTCTCCCGATGTGTTTTTGACCATTGATCTGCCATCGCGATCGGATGGCCCACGTAGCGTCGTAAACTATCAATCACAACTCCTCTCTCGATCGCTCCGATCACACTCTCCCTCTGGTTGAACGTGAACCGTCGATCTGATCTCCGGATCGAACGGTCAACGCTCAATCGCGCTCCCACCGCCGATCGCAATCGTAAATTTGAAATGTGTCACCCCTGTCCCTCCTCCGATTATGATTGCTCGATTCAATCACATCCGTTCATCCATATTTGAAATCGATGGCCCAGATCATCTCGCTTCGCTCCCATTGCTCTCCCCCTTCTGCCCTCCGAACAATTCTCCACAGTTTATCCCCAGGTAAATCCAATGGTCATCGCACACCCCAATCGCAACCCTTTCCCCATCGCAATCGGAAGTATGTTAATGTGTCACCCTTGCCCTTCCTGATTTTGATTCTCTGAAGTAAATCTGACTGTCCGTATGATCTGAGATCTAACGGTCAAGATCTAATCGCCCTCCACCTCCATCGGGGCCCACCATGTACGATCTTTTCTGCGCATTTTCATAACAATCTCGCCCATTCCTTTGTATTTTCCATTTTAAAAAAAGTCCCATATTTGCATTAAGGTCTCACATTTCACATATATTTCATTTGTTTTTATATATCACTCCGTCGTTGATATTTGTTCCCAGACCGCAACCTTACGGTCTGCGCTGCATTCCACCACGAAACCCTATTGTTCATAATTTCAACCATTTCGTTGCATTTGGTCACCATTATTCAGTAAAAAGCCACCATTCTGCCGCTGTCGCACTACCATTTCATCCACCCTCCCATTACATTGTTTTTCTTGGTCCAGATTGCGTGTTCCGCAGGGTATAGAGGTGAGAACGCCGCCATAAATACACAGTATGGATAGAGCAGTAAGTTTTTCACTAACAGAGGGGAGGGAATTAATGTATGATAGGTTTCCCCATCAGCAGAATTTTTTCCTCCGAAGAAGGACGGGTTGCCCATACTGTTTTGATTATATGCCGTGCTCCAGAGGATATTTTCGCCCAGAACACGATCCAAAGCTCTTAGAGAAATATTTATGCAGCATGGCAGACCTCAAATCTGTTTTGTTTATTCACCCACAGTACCAAAGAGTACCGCTGCAGCCAGAGTACATCAGGGCCATACCAGAAGTAAATGGAAGCTGAAGAGGATCACCCCTTCATTCCAAAAGGTACCAGGGATAAATGCAGAGATTTAAAATAGAATGGGTTTCGGCCGTCTCCTTCTTTCTATGATTTAATGTTTCATTTAGTGCTTCACCTACCTCCTCGGATCATCTTCTGCTATAAAACTCAAGAAGAAATTATTGTAAATGTTGTTGATGAGATATCAGAGGACTGCAAGCTGTTTATGTGAGATATATCTCTGTGTAAAGTTGTAAGATAGGCTGAAGAGAGATGTATTCAGGCTGAATGTTCAAGCTGTGGGCAATGTTGTACTTGACTGGTGTTGTTTTTTATGTGACAAACACATTTCTTTGGATCCTAATCTAAAGCAGCGGGTGATGTTTTCCTATCTTTGTGTTTTATTTCATTCCATTTCAGTTCTTCTGGCTTGCATCAGAAATCTGGCATAGGATTTTCCCTTGTTAGGCACCCTATGTTTCTGCTCTCCTTGCCTTAATGTTTTCTACTAAATTGTTATCTAAGAATTAGTTTCAGATAATTTAACCAGTGTAGTAGATGTTGTTGCCTGCTAGTTGATGTATGAGTTAATGAATCTGCTTCTTAGATGTTCTTTTTAAGATTTAATTAAATGAGTTTAGAACACTAGGAGGTTTAGAACTCTGTCTCTGCCTCACTAGGGTCTTTCCATTTCATTTAAACCTTTCCAAGTTCCCTCAGTCTGTTCCTTGCATTTCTTTGAGAGTTTCCTAAGAGTATGTCCAAGCAGGTCTGGAGTTAAATGACCTCTGGCCTGATCTATAGACAAAAACTAGTTTACCCTCACTCTTTCACCTTCTTTCCTTAATGTTCCATGCCCCACAATCATTTTAGGATCCAATGCTTTAGATGACTAGCCCAATTGAAAGCTTGCACATTGAACAACAAGTAAACCCTTTCTTGACTCCATTTCCCAATGGCCTCGATGTTCTCTGAGTTATCTACCTTTGCCTAAAATATTATTTGCCTTGCCTTGCCTTATATTGAATCCTTCATTCCTGATTCCCAACAACCAAACCAAAACCAATCAAACAAAAAACTCTTGTGCCCATAACTAGCCTAAAATATTAAACTTTGAGCCCCAAGACATATACCTTTGACATATATTAGAGAGATCCCTCTCTGGACCCAGAAGGGCTAGATCCTGAGGTTTGAAAGTGGTTTGATGTTGTCTCATTTTTTGGTCTTGCCAATTTGGCCAAAACATGGGAACCCCAACAGTTTTAAAGAAAGAAGCCTTCAAAACCCTCACAAATCAAACTCAAGGGTAGTTGGCTTTTTGCGTTCAAAAGAGAATAAGGAGACCGTTGCAAGCCATTTGACATTCTCAAAACACAAGAAACACTTCCCTTTGTTGTTCACTAGACCAAAGAGGAAGTTTTCGAGCAAGTTCACAGATTTTTCAAGTGTTTTTTAATGTGCGGCGTGCCTGAAAAAGCGTGCGGTGCATTCAGGTGAAGTTTTACATAGAGGTTGCATTGTTGCACGATGCACCTGTAACAGCGCGCGGCATGCCTGTAGGCACCGGTCACGACTGTCCATCGTCGACCCGACACCTTTCTATTGTGTGGTGCCTTCCCTATTGAACGTGCCGCGCATGTTTTAAACGGTCAAAGCACCTCCAACAAGCTTTGAAAGCTACTCAAACTCCTCAAACAACGAGTGCCATCGATCTTCAAGGTATTTTATGTGCCTCCTTGGTATATTCAAAATTCTAAAAGGGTGATCAATGCTGCGTTTTTCAAAGACTAAATAATGGTAAAAAAATGAAACTCTTGGTGTAAATCAAGGTGTGTTGGGGTAAAAAAGTTTGAAGAATATTGTTACAGTTGGTTGAAAGTGAAGTGGTCATTTTTTGTTTCAAAGAACCTAAAGCTACCCTCAAAACAATGATAAATCATGAACTCTGTCAGCTATATGTAGTGGAGAAAACAGTGCTTAGGAGGGTTGATATTTTGTTTAAAACTCAAGATTTGCTATGGTTTATGGTTGCTCAAGGTGAACATAGTGAAAGTGGTGGGTTTTTATTGATGTCAAAAAGCTTGATAAACTATCCTCAAAATAGTGTTAGAAGGTGAAGCAGTTTTAGAAAGGAAAACACAATATTCCTAAGTTGAAATAGTGAGCCTAATTTCACTACAATGATCATACATAAATTGCTTTTTCATTTTCAAAAGTCCTCTATGTGTGGTGAAGAGAAAATTCAGTGCTGCCTTTTTTTCCATGAAACAAACTTTAGTGAATGAAGCTGTTAAATTAGTTTGAAGGTGTTTTTGTCTAACTGTGTGTGAGAAATAGTGAACACAAGGAGGGTTTTTTGATTGGGACGAGTATTTTTCCTCTGTCTAAATACTAGGCTACCTTTCTTACACCAAAACACCAAGAGCCCTGTGACCTTACCCAAACACAGAAATCACTTGACTGTGTATACCTTTTATTTGACTATGTGCTTATTATTTAAACTATTTATTGATTGGCATACAAAAGGGGAAGAGCAGTGTTTTGGGAGGAGCAGAGACCTGATATCAAAGAAAACATTTCACACAGCATTTGAGGCAAATTTTCCTTGATCAAACAGTGATTGATAAAGAAGACAGAGTTGTGTTTGAGAAAACATTTCACAAAAACCATTTGAGGTAGTTTGGTTTTGCAGAGAGCATCCAGAACAAGATGCCCCCCAGGTAGGACAGTAGGAGTGGCTTGCATAAGAGATTTGAGCCTACTTCCACTGAAGAGGTGAATGCCCACCCATTAGTCTTGTTCAATTTCCATGAGGTTGGGTGTTTAGATTTTTGTCAAAGGGTGCAAGAGGTGAAGAGCTTTTCTCCTTTGAGACAAGCATTTCCAGCTGGCAGGATTTGACTTCAAATTCTCTCCAAGGTCGATCTCCAAGGCCACTAAAATCCCCTATATTGGGGAAAAGTGGTTTAAACAAAGCCATTTGGACTCAGAAGATTACAAGCCCTTTCTAAAGTATGAGCACAAAGATTCATGTCCTTCTATTTTCCCTTTCTCATATCTTTTGGCCAGTTACGCCCCCCTCATGAAAATCATCATGAAATACTTCACTTGTGAGGGAAGATTCTCCCAAGTTTATACATATCACATTCGACTGCTCATGCATTTCACTGGGGCCAGATTGCTAAATCTTCCTTTCTTCTTACACAAGAGCATTGAGAAAATGGCCTCCACTGTTCAAAAGAAGCCTCCTTCACAGCAAATAGCCTGCCTCTTCCATCACTCTCTCATCAAAGTCATCATTCTTCATCAACTTGAAAAGAGGGAGGTCTCTTGGGATAATTTCATCACTCATCTGGATTTTTCCACTGTCCCTCCAGTCCATACATCCCCTACACCACCTACTCATCATCCCTCACCTTCTTCTAGTAGACCTATTCCCAGAAAGCTCAAGTTTACCACATAACAAAAAAGGGAGCCTGAAGAAGGAGAAGAGAGTGACCATGAGGAGGAAGAAGGACATGAGCAGGAAGAGGAAAGTGATGATAAGCAGCAGCAAGGGGATGAAGAAGAAAGTGTTGAACAACAACATCACAGTGAGGGTGAGCAGACTTTTGATGATACACAACAGCATGAAGATGATGAACAAGGGAAAAAGGGAGATGAACAGGGGCAGCCAAAATATGTTGAACAGGAGCAGCATGAAAGTGATGAACAGGGGTAGCCAAAAGATGACACACAGCAGCTAAAACAGTATGAGCAGGGGAAACCTCAGGGTGAAGAACAGCAGCCTCCTCAAGAGGAAAAACAAACTCAAAAAGAAGAGGGGAAGCAGGATAAAAAGTTGCAGCATAGTGAGGAGGACAGCCCTCAAAGGGAGATGCAAATAGACAGCCTAGACATCCTTGAAGAGAGCCAAGACATTGGCAAAAATTAAGGGCAAAGTGACAAGGGTAAAGAGCCCATGGAGCATGTGCTAGCTGCCTCTCCGAGGCAAGGGGCCATGCTCTCTTCTCCGAAAGTGACCAACCCCTGGACAAAAAAGAAAAGGGTGCCTAGAGTCATAACTCCAAATGTGACTAGGGCCCTCCCAAGTAAGGGAAAATTGCCAAAGAAGCCCATGGTCGAATTGCCTAAGAGGAAGAGTACCAGAAGAGCCACCCAAAGTAAAGGGAAGGGCAAGGAAGAAGGTAGTCATGAACAGGAAAGGGAATTTGACATCATCCAAATCCAAAGTGATGATAGTGATAATGAAGCCCATATCCTAGAAAATCTCTTGATCCATAGAGAAAGCCAAATTGATGCCTTGAAGGATGATCTTCATAGAGTTAGGAATTTCAATCAATTTTTGCAAATTCAAAACAAGCAGATGAGTGTCCATATGGTTGTTTATGAGACACGGGCAATAAAATACAAGAAGGAGGCCTCCAAAGCATAAGTGAGGTTGGAAGAAATCATGGGTGAGTTCGATGAAAGTGAAGGCGAAGATTAGCCTAGGCGAAAGAGGCCAAGAACCATGGGGCTTAAAAAGGCCCTTGAGAAGCAAAAAGAAGAAGAAAATGCCCTTCTCCAATCTACCCCTCTCACCGCATTGTTCGAACAAGAGATAGAGAAAAATCGGGAGGCATGGCTTGAGAGATTTAATGATCACTTGGAGAGGAAATTCAAAAAGGCAAACAGGGACTTAGACCTTCAACGGAGGATGACAGGGCATTATAAAAAGTTAAATCAGTTTGCCCGGCGGAAGTTGAAGGCTGCTCAAGAAAAACTCAAGGAGGCTAAAGGGAAACGCCCAATAAAAAAATTGATGAAAGACACCTCAAGACTCCAAATCTTGGCCTTTTCTTTACAACATGTTGTTGAAAACCCTTGAGGGTCATGCTCGCCAAGTTTGGGCGAAATTTGACATATTTTGGTTTTTTGTCATTTTTGGGTTTTTGGCCAAAACTCATGGGCATCGCCATTTCAGTTTGGGGCATCATCAAATGATGAGAATGGTATCATTGGATGCCATAATTTCATGGGCACATACTTAGTGATTTTCAGGACATTTGAAGATCATTTTCTCCCCCGAAATGGCGAAAAATGCTCACTTTTTCTACACTCTGCCCGGTTTATCAGCAAGGCTTATTTTTTTGGTTTTTATACACAGTCCTATTTTTGGAGGACTTCTAGTCATCTGTTGGGATTAAACTTAACATTTTAGGAAATTAGACACTCAGGTCTTTCCAACAAGCTATCATGAGCCTCATTTTGACATCGGGAAGTGTTCCAAAAGTTGCCGGCAAGTCAGAGGACCTTTTGCTGATGTATTTTTTGAGTATTTTTGTAAAAATTGAAACTTTCAAAACTGCTTTTCCCTCATGTGCGTTTAGCTATTTTTGTACATGAGAAGTTATGAAAAGTCAATTTATTTCCCTCTTTTAGCATTTTTTAGATATTTTATGAGATATTTTGTGCCTTGGGCTTTTCAAAGCCTCAAGGACAAAATAAGATATTTTGGATAGGCCAATGAGATTGCAAGTTGAACTAAGAGGTTTTCCTCACTTAGGCCTATATATTCCAAAGGCTTTCATTTTAAACAAGGCTGAACTTGATGAATAGAAGCAATATATGGTCATATAAGCTTTGGAATAAATACTTGTCTCATGCTTTTGGATAGTCTCTTGGATGTTCTTGGATGATGAAAGAGGATTGTTGTTGGATTCCATGACTTGGTAGAATGGTATAGTGTCTCTCTCTTTGTTTTGTTTCCTAGTTTTCATTCAAAAATCCATGTTATTTCTTGGTATAGGACAGTAGAGAAAAAATTTGAGACATGCCCTTGGAGGCACCTCAAATTTTCTGTTTCTTCATAGCTTCCATGTTTTCTTCATTCTTGGTCACATTAAAGAATTCTTGATTGCTCTTTAATAACTTAAGGATATTGTTGCTTGTTTCATTCATGGTTTTATGCATGCTAAGTATGATTTACGGTATGCCCTGCTTACTCATGGCTAGCCATAGCTCCATCCATGAAATTTCTCTTCGACTGATTAGATTGTCATTTGTTGAACGAAGGAGGTCTTGTTCTGATCTTTCCCTTTTCCTAAGACTATGCAATCTTGTTTTCAAAGTGCCCAATAACTTGAAGTACTGTGTTTAGGCGTTCCGGCATAGTGATTTGAGTTATTTGTCTGTCTTAAGTGTATTTCCCCAAATTCTGATAGCCATTTCCCAAAGTTAGAGAGTTATATATCTCTATGCATGGCTTGAATGTTTATTTCTATGCATTGATTAGCTTAAAGTTACATTTCTCATGATTAATGGTTTGCCCTACCATATTTATGTCAGCTATTAAAATATTTATGCTTGAAATCCTTTGTTATTCATAAAATTTATGTCCATTTTGCCCAAATATCCATTTTACTTCGAATCAAATCGTCCCTTCAACAACCTTGTATCACCATTTGAAAGCTTCTTTAACCTTTTCGACCCCATAGCCCAGTTGATCCAACATATTTTTACCTATCTTATGTCTTTGATCAGTTCATCCCTCACAACCTAAAAACCAAAACCAAAAACCTACTTCATAACTAGCCTAAAATCAGAACACAATAAGCAAACACACAGATATCCCTTACACAAATAGAGAGAGCCCTCTCTGAGTCCAGGAAGGCTAGGTCCTTGGGCTCCAAAGACTGGTTTGATGTTACACTATCAGTTGGCTTTCCAATCAGCCAAATCACGGGACCCTAACATAATGGCGATCATGGTGGGACTTTGAGTTAAAACATCCTTGGTATCCCTTAGGATCTCTCAAAATCTCAGTCAAAATTAGAAAAGTAGAATCTGGTTGTCTCACCATCCTAGAAAAATGATGACTCAGTTGTAGGACACTCTTACAAACCTTAGGACTACATAAAGAACTTAGAAAAATACAAAAAAACTCCCTTAGATTGCTTTTTGTCAGTACCGGTGGTGGACCATACCAATATTTGCTCAAAACAACTAAAAATCTACCTGGCGACTCCACTAGCCTCCAGTAGGCCTTACTACTTTGCTAAAATTTAGAATACTATTCGATCGACCTATCCCACCGCTCACTAACATAATGGTGATCACGGTGGGACTCTGAGTGCTAAGAAAATTTAGTTTCCCTAAACATTCCAGCAGCCTTAAGAATACTATCTGTTTGAATTATCCCACCGCTCACTAACATAATGGCGATAACGGTGGGATTCTAAGTTAGTGACAATCTAAGTACACCTTAGGACTCTAGAAATCCCTTATCTTCAAACATACCTGCCATTTAGCCACCTCATCGCCACACTAACATAATGGCGATCACGGTGGGACTAACTGAGTACATAACAGTCTAGCAAACTCTTGTAGATTCATTAGTCTTTAAACAGTTAAACAGGCAAGCAGTCCATAGAATCATTTAAAGTAAACTTTTTTGTTTTCACCACCCTAGCAAAGTGATGAAACAGGTTTAGAATACTTTAATAAACCATAGGCTACACATAAAACTCAGAAAAACCCCAAAACATCCCCAGATTGGATTTTTATCAGTATTGGTGGTGGACCATACACATATCTCTAAAAACAACTAAAAACATCCACCTGGCGACTCCACTAACCTCAGTAGGCCCTAAAACTCCATAAAGACAAAGTCATAATATACCTTCACTATTATCTTCTAACTTAAACAGGAACAGAAAGACAGAAACTCATATTAGTGTTGACTAAGTATAACTTAGCGATTCAGAAAACCTCACCTAAAACATAGGAGATAAGCAGAAGTTTTATTTCCAAGAGAACCATTAGCTTGTCCATACAGCCTAGAAAACTGTTGAAACCAAGTGAATCACTCTTCTTTGCAAGTTTCCATCTCAAATTTTTCTATAAAACTTTTTCCCGAAAGCATCTTTGATAGTATTGGTGGTGGACCATAGTTCCCATAGAAATCCACCTGGCGACTCCACTATTCCATCTTTTGTTTTGACCATCCTTCACATTAGTAGAACCCTAGAGAGGCCATCCATTAAAAACAATCACAAATACCATCCTCTATAAACTCTAGACCCGAAATCTGGCTTCATGAAGAATCAACACCAGATCTCATCCAGACCCAAATCCCCCTATCATAGTAGATGACCCAGAGAAGATTAAGTAACAAGCTTAAAGCCATGGTACAGCCTGTGATAGGTCCATTAAATGAAAGCAGATCATTGCTAAACATTTCAACGCCTTGCGAGTCCACACTGACAAAATCAACAAAGCTGCTTTTTAGGGAGCAAGTCTGTCAAAAGTAAATAGACTTTTAGTGATCTTGAAATCTTGAGCCCTAGGTGTACCCTATAAGGGATCCTGGTAGAGAAGCCTCACCCATACCACCTCTGAATTCAGCTTCTGTCCTTTTAAGCTCACTACTTCTATTCAGATACCATCAAAAATCATATCTAACTGATGTGCATCCCTTTTTCTCCAAATACTATATTCCGACACCTCAGCTCATCCCACAAGCCCTCATTTCGTACATCATCCATTAGCTCCCATCATGGCAGCCTGGTACGCACCTTTGGTGTTGCCACAACCTTTAGCTCCCTTACAAAATGACTATCAAGCCAAAATCCCACACTTTACCAAAGATGAGACTACCACAGCTCAACAACATGTAGATAGGATTAGTGCACAATGAGCTTTAAAATGAAAGCAGAGGGCATTAGAATAGGATCATTCATGAAACACTGAAGGCGGAGAACCCAAAAAATGGTTTAAGATCTTAACTCCAAACAACATCCACAATCTCCTAGAACTCTACCAAATCTTCATAAACAAGTGGGAAATCCAAAAGAACCCCATTCAAATCCTGTCAGAGTATAAAAATCTAAAATGGGAAAATGGGGAAAGTGTCCAGGAGATCTTGGGATTGTGGTAACTGCGCGGTACATTTCAAACCCCCACTTCCAGTTAACCATGGAAAAGTGCAGAAGTTTTGACCTGAACATAAACATATGACTAAAGATATAAGGACCCCTTTACCTTGGAAATCAAAATTTAGCCATAAGAGCAGAAGCCAACTTGGCCGAGAAAAGAGCTAGGACTAGATCAGAAAGGAAAGTCACCTACCGGGACGAAGTCTCCACTTCAGCTCCTCCCTTAGATCCTAGAATAGATGAATTAGTCAGGTCCATGGCCAAAATGTGGGAAAAGATAAGTGAGAAGACCCCTCTTAGGGATAACCAGCCAATCCCTCCAAATAAAAACCGGAACCAAAATTTTAGGAGGGAACAACCTCAAAACAAACCAAGGGAAAATGACCAGCAAATTAGGTCACCATTTAATGAAAATTATGTGGAAGAAGATGATATGGATACAAAAACCATTGATGAAAATCATTTGAACCTCACATGGTTTGATCATGAGAGTGAGGTGTACCTCACGGAAGAAGAACAAGCATTCTTCTCTCCAAATCAGGATGAAACCAACTATGAAGATCCCGAAGATCCTGCCATATATTTTTCAGAATGCCATCATAGAAGCTCATAGGCAATACGACCTTAGAAGCAGAAAAAACCAAGACAACTCCAAGAAAGGTAGCTCAGAAACTGCTAAAACCCCGGATACCATCCTTAAAAAAGCAGTGGATAACAACAAAATCGTGGTCAAGAAAACTGACCAAAACAAAGATAAAGCTATTCAACAGAATCTAAAGCTGGATGCTCCCTGCGTACATCACAAATATTCTGGGATAGCGTATCAAACAAGATCCCAAAACAAAGCCAACAAACTCATAACATAGAGAAAGTCATGGCTGAAAAAGTTGAAGCAAACATGTCTAAACTATAAGTACCCTTCAGTTTTGAGGGAGAAATTGCCAAACTAAAGATCACCATGACTCTCACTAAACTTATCACCCAAGGCTCTTATAAATCCTAAGTGTTAAAGGTCCTAAATATAAGAAATGATGCGAACACCCTTAATCTAGCTGACAACACTCCTGAAGTGTTGATTGGTTCGAAAATAGAAGGAAAATTTCAAGAAGGAACCACTCTTCCTTTTTACATCAGTCTGAATATCCATGACCAAATCCTTCACAATGCCATGCTAGACTTCGTAGCCTCGCATAATCTCATGCCGAAGGTTGTAATGGAAATATTAGGCCTAGAAATGACAAGACCATACAAAGACTTATATTCGTTCGATTCAAGTAGAGTCAAATTCCTAGGCTTGATCAAAGATCTTTGTTTTAGTTTGGCCCAAGTACCTGCAAAACATCTGATCATGGACTTAGTGGTAGCAGACATCCCTCCCAAGTACGAAATGCTTCTATCCAAATCTTGGGGAGCGAAGATCCAAGGAAATATTCAACTTGATATGTCCTACGCCACCATTCCTGTGTTTGACCAAACAAGAATACTCTATCGAGAGTCACACATGAATTACATGATCAGTAGCCAAGAGAGGCCAGATAATATCTCAATGTATTCCTTTCATTCCGAATTGAACTCTTTTATTCTACACACTGATGAGGCCCTTGAAGAACAGTCAGAAGAAATTGAAACAAACTTAGACCCACCACATCAGCTGCCCCTAGTTCTCTATGATGAACTAGACACTCAAAACTACCATGATCATCAACAACTATGTCTTGAGGAAAGTAAGTGTGTTCCTTTTGAAATAGGAATAGAGCAAGAAGCACAAACCATTATGTACTATCAAGCGAATTGCTCAAACCTTAGTCAAACATTAGCAGTAACATCATGAAACTTTTTCAGAATAAAGGCATTAGAAGACTTACATATCACAAACCTTTTCAAAACTCAGGAGCATGGAAGCTTAATGTTCTTGCCATACTTCAAGGATTTACCATCGCATAACTCTACCACTGCAAATGAAACCTTGACTGTAGCCATAACAACTCAAAATCCAGAAAAAATGCCTGATAAACTTCTTATGAGAGGAGATGATGACTGCAGTCTAAATACACCTGAGTTACTTGAACTGGCTAACATCCTGTCACTCCACCAAAGACTTAGAACTGCTAGAATTGGAAATCTCATTCAAAATACTACTTCATACAGAGAAAAAAGTGAGAAACACTATGCCACTACCATCACTCCAAGAAACAACTTCGACAAAAGAAAATACAAAAATCTGAACCAATCAATAATAATCAAAGATAAATAGTTGGTCATAGGATCTGTTTTGATTTTAGAAACACTAATACACATCCTTGTAACAGAAATTTTATCTTTCCTACCCAAGACCATGATATACTGATGATATGTGCTTTTAATCATATGTATTTGCAAGATGATGTTTCAGGTTATAGCCAAATGATTCCCTTGCAAAGTAGACAGCTCAAAGATTTTTTCCAGTATGTTGGAAGTAGTTCCAGTTTCAGACTCAGAATTTCAAAACCACCAGATAAAAAAAATATGCTCCTAAAATCCATGTTTCTAGTCCTAAATTTATACATGTTGACATACCTTGATGATGTCATTATATATTTCAAGAATGACAAAGAATATATGCATTACTTGAAAAAGAAAGGAAGGAGTGGAAATCAGAGATATTAAGAGGTATAGTAGGAAGATACAGGTTTGTTAAGAGATTCTTGCATGAATCCTTATGTCATGCTTGAAAGAGAAAATTTTCAAAATTTCTCTTTTCAAGAGCTGAGTGGACCAAGAGTGGTAGGAGATCCTTATGAGGATAAGATGCTTAAGTTTCGCCATTTCCAATATTTCTGAGTTTAAAACATTTTCAATCATTGTATATACCATTGTTTGAAAAATAGATAAAAATCAAAAAAGGCAAAAACAATAGAAAATAGAAAAGAGGGCAGTCTAAAAAATAGAAAGAAGGCCCCATGTTAAAAAAATAGTCATTCAGAAATCGCGCAAGCCTAAATGCCGCTACTAATGCTCAAGTGTCTTGTTCATTTATCTAGACTAATCATAGCTAAGCATGTTTTAAATTTATTTGCTAATAAGTTAGTGAGTGGAAAAGATGGTCAACATTGTGTAAGCTTGACTTATCAAAGAGAGTAGATTAGGAAAAGACATTGGTTCCACATGATAAAAAAAAAACCAAAGAGGGAAGCGGGGATGAAAAAAAAATTGTGCATCCTACCCCCATTTTTCCTAGTTTCCATTTTATGCAAAATAATATTTGTGTGCAGCTTGTCTTTCATGCCGCAAGTACATGAAAAATCAGACTGTCTAACCCTGATTTGATCATTTTTCAATTTCATGTTTAGATTAGAGAAAAAAATCTTGTCAAACAACTTAACCTTGATAGTTGATCTAGCATAGGTAGAGTAATGAAGGAGTTCATCAGCTAAATCTAAACTCCCGGCAGATATAAGTGTAGAACTAGATAGGTTCATTTTTAAAAAAATATATATATATATATATATATATATATATATATATATATATATATATATATATATATATATATATATATATATATATATATATAGTCAAAGGGGTGTCTAGTCCAAATGCACCCAAAGGAAGAAAAAATGCTAGGAAAGATAGTGGGGTAGGTAGAAGTATCATTGATGCTAATCATGCTGTCAATTTTTTCAAAAATAGCATCAAGGAAGAATGAAATTTGTGCCAATGGATAAGGCACTGGTCTTCATAAGCCAAAGATCTGAAAATTCTGGACACCTCCTGAAAAGGAGCTGCCCTCCACAAATGGAGCCACTGTTAGTCATCAATATTTTTCACTTGTTGGTGATGACTAGTTGTAACAGCCAAGTTTTCTAGCAGCTGATCTAAAAAATTGTCAAATTCGTCAGCTGGAAAGCACCCATTAACATTTTTTCCCTCCTACCTTTTCAATCCGCCCATGACGAGATGAAACCTCATTATCAAGCCCTGTTTAGCCTCAACCATACTAGCTTGTCCATCAGCTCCAAAGAAAACAATCCAAATCTATCCAAAGAAGTCTCCCCTAAGTTAGGTAGTGGCACTTTCTTCCCTTGGAAAACTATCCTAAAGCCAAATAACCTCTATCTGCTACAGACCAGTCATAACAGACCTTCCCATTCTGCAAATAAAGTTGGTTACACCCTTAAGTCGCGCCACTAACAAACCCTGAAGTCTCTGCAATGCACATGCCCTAGGTCAAAACTGATATTAGGTGGTTTTACAGTGTTTCAATAGATCTTTCAAAGAGTAGAAGTGTACCAGCATCCCAAAAGACAGTATTTGGCTCCACATTATAAGACAACTAATTCTCATGTGATTTTGAGCTTGGAATGCAGCTACAGGGCAGAGAGTTGTTTCATTAAGCTCCTGCGATCACAGTCAAAGCATGAAAATACAGTGAAAGTAAAAATAACACTGTTAAAAGCTAATAAAATGGCATGAATGAAAAAACCTCCTTCATCTATAAGCAGAGGGATTAAAGACTGAAGAACCTCCTTCATTTGTAAGTAGAGGGCCAAGGATAGAGTTTGATTTTTAGAATTATAATGACTGCAAGGCAAAAAAATTTGGGATATAGAGAGACAACAACTAAGGGTTTCTGAATAAAAATGATGTTTAAGGTAGAGGCAAAGCCGTGGTGATTTCCAAAGATTGTTTGCATAAGATCCATTGTTATTGAGTTACAATATGAAGCTAATGGGTTGATCATCAATGAAGAAATATTATTGAGCAGATGGCCAAAGGAGTCAAACAGTCTTGGGCTCAAACTAACTTCTGCCATCATGTAAAAGGGAAACCACTATCAGTATGTTCATCAAACATTCTTCATTTGGTTGATACATAGGTTGAAAGGAAACCAAGCATTTGCCAAAGTAGGCCTCCTTCATCTATAAGAAGAGGGCCAGAGCAGTGATTGATTTTAGGGTTTTCACTGACTCAGAGGCAAATTGTAAGAACAATAGGAGATATTTGAAGGTTTCTGAACAGAGCAATCATGTCAAAAACAAAGGGAAAGCATGAGTACTATGACTATCAAAGAAGCTGACTTATCTCCTATCAGAGTTTTCTTTCAAAGACAGTCTGGAGCCAAAAATGAACAAACCTTGCTGAGGGGTGTAATTTCCTTAAAAGTTACAAAGACTCATCTCCTTGATAAACAGGCTTAACATTTAGTCTCTGTTCCTTTAAACAAAACATAGTTGAAAAGAAGTTGAAATCAGCTGGGTTGGACACAGGCCAAAGAATGATAATTGTTTTTCAAAAGGTCCTGTTCTTCCTGTTCATGAAAAAAAAATTTCAAAAAAATCATCATAATAGACAAAGGAAATTTGAGTTTAGTTCTCCCAAAGAGGCAGTGCAAATGAACACATAGGTTCATAAATGTGCAAGAAGGATTATGGCATGTTTTTCAGGTTCTGGAACAACATTCAAAGCCAATATATGCATGCCACTGTTACAAATGAAGGCATTTTCCTTATGAAAATAGGTCAAAGGTACCTTGCTGTTGAATTTTGAGTAGAGGAGAAGTTTTTAGAAGAAGTGGCCTCTTGATGGACAGATGATAGTAAAGCTCAGGTGAGTACAACTGGTTTTCACCTCACAATCAAAGAAAAAAGTCATTTTGAGAACACATCTACAGTCCCTATGTGGATTTGAGCCAGGTTCCCTCTAACAAGCAGATACAATCATAAGGAGCAGAAATTGTAATTCAAGTTTTAAAGAGATAAGTCATATCCTTGCAAAATGGAAAAAGATGCTTCACCACTCATTGGTATGTTTTTGAGAGTATTTTCCATTTTGAAGATGTCATTAAAATGTCAGCAGTGGCAGAGTTTCCTTTTTTAATAATAAAGCACAGTGAAAAGAGTTTGGCCCTTGAATGATTTTCTTATAAGAGGAAAGAGTCATATCTACCAAAACTGGCCAGATAGCATGCACAACCTTTTTGCCAACATTATTTAAATTATGGGCCCCTTATAGCACGTTCAAAGTCACTTTGGTTTTGTTTTCAAATAAACAAAGGCAGTGGTTTTAAATAAAGAAGCCTTCAAAATGCTCACAAATCAAACTCAAGGGTAGTTGGCTTTTTGCGTTCAAAAGAGAATAAGGAGACCGTTGCAAGCCATTTGAAATTCTCAAAACACAAGCAACACTTCCCTTTGCTATTCACTAGACCGAAGAGGAAGTTTTCGAGCAAGTTCACAGAGTTTTCAAGTTTTTTTGACTGCGTGGTGCACTTGGAAAAGCGCACGATATGTTCAGGCGAAGTTTTGCACAGAGGCTACGTTGTTGTGCGGCGCGCCTGTAACAACGCGCGTCGCACCTATAGGCGCCGATCACGACTGCCCATCGTTGACCCGACACCTTTCTATTGCGCGGCGCCTTCCCTATTTAACGTGCCGCACATGTTTTAAATGGTCAAATCGCCTCAAACAATGACTGCCATCGATCTTCGAGGTATTTTATGTGCCTCCTTGGTATATTCAAAATTCTAAAAGGGTGATCAATGCTGCGTTTTTCAAAGACTAAATAATGGTGAAAAAATGAAACTCTTGGTGTAAATCAAGGTGTGTTGGGGTAAAAAAGTTTGAAGAATATTGTTACAGTTGGTTGAGAGTGAAGTGGTCATTTTTTGTTTCAAAGAACCTAAAGCTACCCTCAAAAAAGTGATAAACCATGAACTCTGTCAGCTATATGTAGTGGAGAAAACAGTGCTTAGGAGGGTTGATATTTTTGTTTAAAACTCGAGATTTTCTGTAGTTTATGATTGCTCAAGGTGAACATAGTGAAAGTGGTGGGTTTTTATTGATGTCAAAAAGCCTGATAAACTGTCCTCAAAACAGTGTTAGAAGGTGAAGCAGTTTTAGAAAGGAAAACCCAATATTCCTAAGTTCAAACAGTGAGCCTAATTTAACTATAGTGATCATACATAAATTTCTTTGTCATTTTCAAAAGTCCTCTCTGTGTGGTGAAGAGCAAAGTCAGTGCTACCTTTTTGTCCATGAAACAAAATTTAGTGAATGAAGCTACTAAATCAGTTTGAATGTGTTTCTGCCTAATTGTGTGTGAGAAATAGTGAACACAAGGAGGGTGTTTTGATTGGGAGGATTATTTTGCCTCTGTCTAAATACTAGGCTGCCTTTCTTACACCAAAACACCAAGAGCCCTGTGACCTTACCCAAACATAGAAATCACTTGACTGTGTATACCTTTTATTTGACTGTGTGCTTGTTATTTAAACTGTTTATTGATTGGCATACAAAAGCGGAAGAGAAGTGTTTTGGGAGCAGCAGAGACCTGATATCAAAGAAAACATTTCACACAGCATTTGAGGCAAATTTTCCTTGATCAAACAGTGATTGACAAAGAAGACAGAGCTGTGTTTGAGAAAAAAATTCAAAAAAACCATTTGAGGTAATTTTGTTTTGCAGAGAGCATCCAGAACAAGATGCCCCCCAGGCAGGACAGTAGGAGTGGCTTGCATAAGAGATTTGAGCCTACTTCCACTGAAGAGATGAATGCCCACCCGTCAGTCTTGTTCAATATCCATGAGTCGGGTGTTTATATTTTTGTCAAAGGGTGCAAGAGGTGAAGAGCTTTTCTCCTTTGACACACCTTTGTGCTTTAAGGTTACGAGACAAGCATTTCCAGCTGGCAGGCCTTGACTTCAAATTCTCTCCAAGGTCAATCTCCAAGGCCACTAAAATCCCCTATATTGGGGAAAAGTGGTTTAAACAAATCCATTTGGACTCAGAATATTACAAGCTCTTTCTAAAGCTTGAGCACAGAGATTCAGGTCCTTCTATTTTCCCTTTCTCATATCTTTTGGCCAGCTACGCCCCCCTCATGAAAATGATCATGAAATACTTCACTTGTGAGGGATGATTCTCCCGAGTTTATGCATATCACATTCGACTGCTCATGCATTTCACTAGGGCCAGATTGCTAAATATTCCTTTCTTCTTACACAAGAGCATTGAGAAAATGGCCTCCACTATTCAAAATAAGCCTCCTTCACAGCAAATAGCCTACCTCTTCCATCACTCTCTCATCAAATTCATCATTCTTCATCAACTTGAAAAGAGGGAGGTCTCTTGGGATACTTTCATCACTCATCCAGATTTCTCCACTGTCCCTCCAGTCCATACATCCCCTACACCTCCTACTCATCATCCCTCGCCTTCTTCTAGCAGACCTATTCCCAAAAAGCTCAAGTTTACCACAGAACAAACAAAGGAGCCTGAAGAAGGAGAAGAGAGTGACCATGAGGAGGAAGAAGGACATGAGCAAGAAGAGGAAAGTGATGATGAGCAGCAGCAAGGGGATGAAGAAGAAAGTGCTGAAGAACAACATCATAGTGAGGGTGAGCAGAATTTTGATGATACACAACAACATGAAGATGATGAAAAATGGAAAAAGGAGATGAACAAGGGCATCCAAAAGATGTTGAAAAGGAGCATCATGAAAGTGATGAATAGGGGCAGCCAAAATATGACACACAACAGCTACAACAGTATGAGCAGGGGCAACCTCAGGGTGAAGAACAATAGCCTCCTCAAGAGGAAAAATAAACTCAAAAAGAAGAGGGGCAGCAGGATAAAAATTTGCAGCAAAGTGAGGAGGACAACCCTCAAAGGGAGATGCAAAAAGATAGCCTAGAAATCCTTGAAGAGAGCCAAGACATTGGCAAAAATTAAGGGCAAAGTTACAAGGGTAAAGAGCCCATGGAGCATGTGCTAGCTGCCTCTCTGAGGAAAGGGGCCATGCTCTCTTCTCCGAAAGTGGCCAAGCCCCAAACAGCAAAGAAAAGGGTGCCTATAGTCGTAACTCCAAATGTGACTAGGGACCTCCAAAGTAAGGTAAAATTGCCAAAGAAGCCCATGGTCAAATTTCCTAAGAGGAAGAGTACTAGAAGAGCCACCCAAAGCAAAGGGAAGGGCAAGGAAGAAGGCAGTCATGAACAAGAAAGAGAATTCAACATCATCCAAATCCAAAGTGATGATAGTGATAATGAAGCCCGGATCCTAGAAAATCTCTTGATCCATAGAGAAAGCCAAATTGATGCCTTGAAGGATGATCTTCATAGAGTTAGCAATTTCAATCTATTTTTGCAAATTCAAAACAAGAAGATGAGTGTCCATATGGCTATTTATGAGACACGGGAAATCAAATACAAGAAGGAGGCCTCCAAAGCACAAGTGAGGTTGGAAGAACTCATGGGTGAGTTTGATGGAAGTGAAGGCGAAGATCAGCCTAGGCGAAAGAGGCCAAGAACCATGGGGCTTAAAAAGGCCCTTTAGAAGCAAAAAGAAAAAGAAAATGCCCTTCTCCAATCTACCCCTCTCACCGCATTGTTCGAACAAAAGATAGAGAACAATCAGGAGGCATGGCTTGAGAGAGTTATGATCACTTGGAGAGGAAATTGGAAAAGGAAAATAGAGACTTAGACCTTCAACGGAGGAAAACGAGGCATTATAAAAAGTTAAATCAGTTTGCCCGGCGGAAGTTGAAGGCTGCTCAAGAAAAACTCAAGGAGGCCAAAGGGAAGCGCCCAGCACAAAAATTGAGGAAAGACACCTCAAGACTCCAAATCTTGGACTCTGCTTCACAACATGTTTCTGAAAACCCTTGAGGGTCATGCTCGCCAAGTTTTGGCGAAATTTGACATATTTTGGTTTTTTGTCATTTTTGAGTTTTTGGCCAAAACGCATGGGCATCACCATTTCAGTTTGGGGCATCATCAAACGATGAGAATGGTATCATTGGATGCCATAATTTCATGAGCACATACTCAGCGATTTTCAGGACATTTGAAGATCATTTGCTCCCCCGAAATGGAAAAAAATGCTCACTTTTTCTACACTCTGCCCGGTTTATCGGCAAGGCTTATTTTTTTTGGGTTTTTACACACAGGCCTATTTTTGGAGGACTTCTAGTGGTCAGTTGGGAGAAAAATTAACATTTTCATAAATTAGACACTCATAGCTTTCCAACGAGCTATCATGAGCCTCATTTCGACATCGGGAAGGCTTCCAAAAGTTGACGGCAAGTCAAGGGACCTTTTGCTGATGTATTTTTTGAGTATTTTTGTAAAAATTGAACCTTTCAAAACTGCTTTTTCCTCATGTGCGTTTAGCTATTTTTTCACATGAGAAGTTATGAAAAGTCAATTTATTTCCCTCTTTTATCATTTTTTAGATATTTTATGAGATATTTTGTGCCTTGGGCTTTGCAAAGCCTCAAGGACAAAATAAGATATTTTGGATAGGCCAATGAGATTGCAAGTTGAACTAAGAGGTTTTCCTCACTTTGGCCTATATATTCCAAAGACTTTCATTGTAAACAAGGCTGAAATTGATGAATAGAAGCAATATATGGTCATATAAGCTTTGGAAGAAATACTTGTCTCATGCTTTTGGATAGTCTCTTGGATGTTCTTGGATGATGAAAGAGGATTGTTGTTGGATTCCATGACTTGGTAGAATGGTATAGTGTCTCTCTCTTTGTTTTTCTCCCTAGTTTTCATTCATAAACCCATGTTCTTGCTTGCTATAGGACAGTAGAGAACAAATTTGAGACATGCCCTTGGAGACACCTCAAATTTCCTGTTTCTTCATAGCTTCCATGTTTTCTTCATTCTTAGTCACATTAAAGAATTCTTGATTGCTCTTTAATAACTTAAGAATATTGTTTGCTTGTTTCATTTATGGTTTTATGCATGCTAAGTATGATTTACGGTATGCCCTGCTTACTCATGGCTAGCCATAGCTCCATCTATGAAACCTCTCTTTGATTGATTAGATTGTCATTTGTTGAACCAAGGAGGTCTTGTACTGATCTTGCCCTTTGCCTAAAACTATGCAATCTTGTCTTCAAAGTGCCCAATAGCTTGAAATACTATGTTTAGGCATTCCTTCATAGTGATTTGAGTTGTTTTTTTGTCTTAAATGTATTTCCCCAAAGTCTGATAGCCATTTCCTAAAGTTAGAGAGTCATATATCTCTATGCATGGCTTGAATGTTTATTTCTATGCATTGATCAGTTTATAGTTACATTTCTCATGATTAATGGTTAGCCCTACCATGTTTATGTCAACTATTAAACTATTTATGTTTGAAATCCTTTGTTTTTCACAAATTTAGTGTCCATCTCACTCCATTTTTCCCAAAGATCCATTTTACCTCGAATCAAATTGGCCCTTCAACAACCTTGTATCACCATCTAATAGCTTTCTTGACCTTTTTGACCCCATAGCCCAATTGATCTGACGTCTTTTTACCTATCTTAGTCTTTGATCAGTTCATCCCTCACAACCTAAAAACCAAAAACCTACTTCATAACTAGCCTAAAATCAAGAACACAATAAGCAAACACACAGATATCCCTTACACAAATAGAGAGAGCCCTCTCTGAGTCCAGGAAGGCTAGGTCCTCGGGCTCCAAAGACTGGTTTGATGTTACACTGTCATTTGGCTTGCCAATCAGCCAAATCACGGGACCCTAACATAATGGTGATCACGGTGGGACTTTGAGTCAAAACATCCTAGGTATCCCTTAGGAACTCTCAAAATCTCAGTCAAACTTAGAAGAGTAGAATCTAGTTGTCTCACCATCCTAGAAAAATGATGACTCAGTTGTAGGACACTCTTACAAACCTTAGAAATACATAAAAACTCAGAAAAACCCCAAAAAACTCCCTTAGATTGGTTTTTGTCAGTATTGGTGGTGGACCATACACATATACCTCAAAACAACTAAAAATCCACCTGGCGACTCCACTAGCCTCCAGTAGGCCTTACTACTTTACTAAACTCTAGGCTACTATCTGATTGAGCCACCTCATCGCCACCCTAACATAATGGCGATCACAATGGGACTCTGAGTGAGAAACAAACTTAGATTCCCTAAAATTTCTAGCAGCCTTAAGAATACTGTCTGATTAACTTATCCCACCGCTCACTAACATAATGGCAATCACGGTGGGACTTTGAGTCAAAACATCTTAGGTATCCCTTAGGAACTCTCAAAATCTTAGTCAAAATTATAAGAGTAGAATGTAACTCTTTCACCATCTTGGAAAAATGATGATTCAGTTGTAGGAAACTCTTCCAAACCTCGCAGGTAAGCAGTCCATAGAATCATTTAAAGTAAAAAAAATTTGTTCTCACCACCCTAGCTAAGTGATGAAATAGGTTTAGAATACTTTAATAAACCAGGCTGCACATAAAAACTCAGAAAAACCCCAAAACATTCCCAGATTGGATTTTCCCTAGTTACTGGTGGTGGACCATAGCTACGTCTTTACAAAAACAACCAAGTTCCACCTGGCGACTCCACTAGCCTCCAGTAGGCCTAAAAACTCCATAAAAGACCAAAAAATTCATAAACCATACCTTTCTGCTAACTCATCCTTCCAAAAACTTAAACTTAGGGTGGAAACTTTGTAATCAGTGACAAACTAAGTATAACTTAGCGATTCAGAAAACCTCACCTAAACATAGGAGATAAGCAGAAGCCTTCTTGCCAAGAGAACCATTAGCTTGTCCATACAGCCTAGAAAACTGTTGAAACCAAGTGAATCACTCTTCTTTGCAAGTTTCCATCTCAAAGTTTGCTATAAAACTTTTTCCCAAAGCATCTTTGATAGTGTTGGTGGTGGACCATAGTTCTCATAGAAATCCACCTGGCGACTCCACTAGTCCATCCTTTTTGTTTTGACCATCCTTCACATTCGTAAAACCCCAAAGAGGCCATCCATCAAAAACAGGCACAAATACAATTCTCTATAAACTCTAGACTCGAAATCTGGCTTCACGAAGAATCAACACCAGATCTCATCTGGACCCAAATCCCCCTATCATAGTAGATGACCCGGAGAAGATTCTGTGGCAAGCTTCCGAAACTGAAAATTTAGCTACCGATAGGTCCATCCATAAAGCAAGATCAGTACCTGAACATCTCACTGCCTTGCAGGTTTCCCCCTTTGACTTAAAATCAGCAAAAACCCTTTTTAGAAGCAAGTCACAAAGTAAGATAGACTTTGACGATCTTGAGCCCCTAGATCTGCCACAGAGTCCTAGTAGAGAAGCCTCACCTACCACACCTCCCAACCTTCAACTTCTCCATCACTTTGGCTCCTACCATCCTAGATCTGCTCAAAATCAGATCACTAGTCCAAGTACATCCGCCACACATATCCAAGCCACTACTGTTTGAAACATCTCATCTCATCCCACAAGCCCTCATTTTGTACATCATCCATTAGCTCTCGTCATGGCAGCCTGGTACACACCTTGGTGTTGCCACAACCTTTGGCTCCCTTACAAAATGACTATCAAGCCAAAATCCCACACTTTACCGGAGTTGAGGCTACCACAGCTCAACAACATGTAGATAGGCTTAGCGATGCCTTTGAATACATGGAAATAGAAGACGACACCATTAGAATGAGGATGTTCGCCCAAAGCCTAGGCGAAGAACCCAAAAAATGGTTTAAGAGCTTAACTCCAAACAGCATCCACAATCTCCCAGAACTCTACCAAATCTTCATAAACAAGTGTGAAATCCGAAAGAACCACATTCAAATCTTGTCAGAGTATAACAATCTAAAACGGGAAAATGGAGAAAGTGTCCAGGGATACTGCATTAGGTTCAACAGTGTGTATAATGCCCTCCCACCTCACTTCAAACCCCCACTTGGTTCAGCCTTGGAAAATTTCCCCGAGGGTTTTGACCCAGACATGACTTATCAGCTAAGAGACAAGGACCCCCTTACCTTAGAGGAAATGCAAAAAGTAGCCATAAGGGCAGAAGCCAACTTAGCAGAAAAAAGAGCTAGGACTAGATCAGAAAGGAAAGTCACCTACCGGGATGAGGTCTCCACTTTAGCTCCTTCCTTAGATCCTAGAATAGATGACTTAGTCAGGTCCATGGCCAAAATGTGGGAGAAGATAAGTGAGAAGACCCCTCTTAGGGACAACCAGCCAAACCCTCCAAACAGAAACCAGAACCAAAATTTTAGGAGGGAACAGCCTCAAAACAAACCAAGGGAAAATGACCAACAAATTAGGCCACCATTTAATGAAAATTATGTGGAAGAAGATGATAGGGATACATAACCCATTGATGAAAATCATTTGAACCTCATAGGGTCTGATAATGAGAGTGAGGTGTACCTCACAGAAGAAGAACAAGCATTCTTCTCTCCGAATCAGGAAGAAACCAACTATGAAGATCTCGAGGATCCTGCCATAGATTTTCAAAATGCCATAGTAGAATCTCACAGGAAATATGACCTTAGAAGCAAAAAAAACCAAGACAACTCCAAGAAAGGTAGCTCAGACACTACTAAAACCCCTGATACCTTCCTTAAAAAAGCAGTGGATAGCAACAAAATCATGGTCAAGAAAACTGACCAAAACAAAGATAAATCTATTCAAACAGGTCTCAGCTCAGATGCTCCTAGTACCTCCACAAATATTCCCGAGATGGCTGTGTCAAACAAAATCCTGAAACAAAGTCAGCAAACTCAGAACATAGAGAAATTCATGGCTGAAAAAGCTGAAGCAAACATGTCTAAACTACAACTACCTTTCAATTTTGAGGGTGAAATCGCCAAAATAAATATCACCATGCCTCTTACCGAGCTCATCACCCAAAACACTTACAAATCCCAAGTGTTAAATGTCATGAATATAGGAAATGATGCCAACACCCTTAACCTAGTTGATGACAATCCTGAAGTATTGTTTGGTCCAAAAATAGAAGGGAAATTCCAAGAGGGAACCACTCTTCCCTTTTACATCAGTCTGAATATCCATGACCAAATCCTTCACAATGCCATGCTAGACTATGGTGCCTCGCATAATCTTATGTCGAAGGTTGTAATGGAAAGATTAGGCCTAGAAATCACAAGACCATACAAATACTTATATTCATTTGATTCTAGTAGAGTCAAATGTCTAGGCTTGATCAAAGATCTTTGTTTCAGTTTGGCCCAAGTACCTGCAAAACATCTGATCATGGACATAGTAGTAGCAGACATCCCTCCCAAGTACGGAATGCTTCTATCCAGATCTTTGGGAGCCAGGCTCCAAGGAAATATTCAACTGGATATTTCCTACGCCACTATTCCTGTGTTTGACCAAACAAGAATACTCTATCGAGAGTCACACATGAAATACATGATCAGTAGCCAAGAGAGGCCTGATAACGCCCCAATGTATTCCTTGCATTCCGACCTAAACTCTTTTATTCTACACTTTGATGGAGACATTGAAGAACAATCAGAAGGATTTGAAACAAACTTAGACCCACCACATCAGCTGCCCCTAGTTCTCTATGATGAACTAGACTCTTAAAACTATCATGATCATGAAAATCTATGTCTTGAGAAAAGTAAGTGTGTTTCTTTTGAAATAGGAATAGAACAAGAAGCACAAACCATTATGTACTATCAAGCGAATTTCTCAAACCTTAGTCAAACATCAGTAGTAACATCAGGAAACTTTTTTAGAACAAAGGAATTAGAAGTCTTACATATCACAAACCTTTTTGGAACTCAAGAGCAGGGAAGCTTAATGTTCTTGCCATACCTCAAGGATTTACCATCGCATAACTCAACCACTACAAATAAAACCTTGAATTTAGCCATAACAGCTCAAAATCTAGAAAAAATGCCTGATAAACTTCTTACAAGAGGAGATGATGACCGTAATCCGAATACACCTGAGTTACTTGAACTGGCTAACATCCTGTCACTCCACCAAAGACTTAGAACTGCTAGAATTGGAAATCTCATTCAAAATACTACTTCATATAGAGAAAATAGTGAGAAATACTATGCCACTTCCATCACTCCAAGAAACAACTTCGACAAAAGAAAATACAAAAATCTGAACCAATTAGTAATAATCAAAGATAAAATAGTTGGTCATAGGATCTGTTTTGATTTTAGAAACACTAGTACACATCCTTATAACAAAAATTTTATCCTTCCTACCCAAGACCATGATATACCGATGATAAGTGCTTTTAATCATATGTCATTGCAAGATGATGTTTCAAGCTATAGCCAAATGATTCCCTTGCAAAGTAGGTAGCTCAAAGATTTTTTCCGGTATGCTGGAAGTAGTTCCAGTTTTAGACTCAGAGTTGCAAAACCACCGGATACAAAAAATATGCTCCTAAAAGCCATGTTTCCAGTCCTAAATTTCTTCCTATTGACATACCTTGATGATGTCATTATATATTTCAAGAATGACAAAGAATATATGCATTACTTGAAAAATATGTACAGTAAAGGAAGGAGTGGAAATCAGAGATATCAAGAGGTACAGCGGGAAGATACGGGTTTGTTCAGAGATTCTTGCATGAATCCTTATGTCATGCTTGAAAGAGAAAATTTTCCAAATTTTTCTTTTCAAGAGCTGAGTGGACCAAGAGTGGTAGGAGATCCTTATGAGGATAAGATGCTTAAGTTTCGCCATTTCCAAGATTTCTGAGTTTAAAACATTTTCAATCATTGTATATACCATTGTTTGAAAAATAGATAAAAACAAAAACTTCAAAAACAATAGAAAAATAGAAAAAGAGGGTGGTTTTAAAAATAGAAAGAAGGCCCCATGTTCAAAAAATAGTCATTCAGAAAGCGCGCAAGTCTAAATGCCGCTACTAGTGCTCAAATGTCTTGTTCAGTTATCTAGCCTAATCACAGCTGAACATGTTTCAAATTTATTTGCTGATAATTTAGTGAGTGGAAAATATGTTCAACATTTTGTAAGCTTGACTTATCAAAGAGAGTATATCAGGAAAAGATACTAGTTCCACATGCTCAAAACAGAACCAAAGAGGGAAGCGGGGATGAGAAACAAATTGTGCATCCTAGCCCCGTTTTTCTAGATTTCATTTTTTGCAAAATAATATTTGTGTGCAGCTTGTCTTTCGTGCCGCAAGTACATGGAAAATCAAACTGTCTAACCCTGATTTGATCATTTTTCAATTTCATATTTTAGATTAGAGAACAAAATCATGTCAAACAGCTTAACCTTGACAGTTGATCTAGCATAGGTAGAGTAATGAAGGAGTTCATCAGCTTAATCTGAACTCCCGGCAGATATAAGTGTAGAACTAGATAGGTTCATTTTTCAATATATATATATATATATATATATATATATATATATATATATATTTTCAAAGGGTTTCTAGTCCAAATGCACCCAAAGGAAGAAAAAATGTTAGGAAAGATAGTGGGGTAGGTAGAAATATCATTGATGCTAATCATGCTGTCAATTTTCAGAAATAGCATCAAGGAAGAATGAAATTTGCGCCAATGGATAAGGCACTGGTCTTCATAAGCCAAAGATCTGAAATTATGGACACCTCCTGAAAAGGAGCTGCCCTCCCCAAATGGAGCCACTGTTATTCATCAGTATTTTTCACTTGTTGGTGATGACTAGTTGTAACAACCAAGTTTTCTAGCAGCTGATCTAAAAAATTGTCAAATTTTCCAGCTGGAAAACGCCCATAAACATTTTTTGCCCTCCTACCTTTTCAATCCGCCCATGACGAGATGAAACCTCATTATCAAGCCCTATCTAGCCTCAGCCATACTAGCTTGTCCATCAGCTCCAAAGAAAACAATCCAAATATGTCCAAAGAAGTCTCCCCTAAGTTAGGTAGTGGCGCTTTAGGCATTTCTCCCTTGGAAAACTATCCTAAAGCCAAAGAACCTCTATCTGCTATAGACCAGTCATGACAGACCTTCCCATTCTGCAAATAAACTTGATTACACCTTAAGTCACGCCACTAACAAGCCCTAAAGTCTCAGCAATGCACATGCCCTAGGTCAAAATTGATATTAGGTGGTTTTATAGTGTTTCAATGGATATTTCAAAGAGTAGAAATGTACCAACATCCCAAAAGATAGTATTTGGCTCAACATGAGAAGACAACTGCTTCTCATGTGATTTTGAGCCTAGGATGCAGCTACAGAGCAGAGAGTTGTTTCATTAAGCTCCTGCGATCACAGTCAAAGGCTCAAGCATGAAAAGACAGTGAAAGGAAAAATAACGTTGTTAAAGGCTGATGAGATGGCATGACTGAAAAACCTCCTTCATCTATAAGCAGAGGGTTTGAAGACTGAGAGTGCCTCCTTCATCTATAAGTAGAGGGCCAAGGGTAAAGTTTGATTTTTAGAATAACAATGACTGTAAGGAAAATTTTTGGGACACAGAGAGACAACAACTAAGGGTTTCTGAATAAAAATGATGTTTAAGGCAGAGGCCAAGTAGTGGTGCTTTTCAAAGATTGTTTGCATAAGCTCCATTGTTATTGAGTTACAATATGAAGCTAATGAGTTGATATTTTTGTTTAAAACTCAAGATTTTTTGTGGTTTATGATTGCTCAAGGTGAACATAGTAAAAATGGTGGGTTTTTGTTGATGTCAAAAAGCCTGATAAACTGTCCTCAAAACAGTGTTAGAAGGTGAAACAGTTTTAGAAAGGAAAACACAGTATTATTAAATTTAAACAGTGAGCCTATTTTAACTACAGTGATCATACATAAATTGCTTTGTCATTTTCAAAAGTCCTCTCTATGTGGTGAAGAGCAAAATCAATGTTTCCTTTTTGTCCATGAAAACAGAATTTAGTGAATGTGTTGTTAAACTGCATTGAAGGTAAGCTTGCCTAACCTGTGTGATAAATAGTGAAATACAAGGAGGGTGTTTTGATTTGGGAGGAGTATTTGCCTCTGCCTAAATACTAGGTTTCTGCTACAACAAAACACCAAGAGCTCTGTGACCTTACCCAAACACAGAAATCACTTGACTGTGTATACCTTTTATTTGACTATGGGCTTGTTATTTAAACTATTTGTTGATTAGCATACCAAAGGGGAAGAGAAATGATTTTGGAGGAGCAGAGACCTGATATCAAAGAAACATTTCACACAGCATTTTGAGGCAAATTTGCCTTGATCAAACAGTGATTGACAAAGAAGACAGAGTTGTGATTGAGAAAACATTTCAAAAAACCATTTGAGGAAATTTGGTTTTGCAGAGAGCATCCAGAACAAGATGCCCCCCATGCAAGATGAGGCGTGCTCGCATAACTGAGCCGAGCCTACTTCACCGAAGAGGAATGCCTACCCGTCAGCCTTGTTCCATTTTAAGCGAGGTTTCCAGGTGTTTAGATTTTCGGTCACAAGGAAAGAGGTGAAGAGTTTCTCTCCTTTGACACATCTTTACGCTTTGAGGTTTCGAGACAAGCATTTCCAGTTGGCAGGCCTTGACTTCAAATTCTTTCCAAGATCCATCTCCAAGGCCACTAAAATTCCTTATATTGGTGAGAAATGGTTTAAACAAAGCCACTTGGACTCAGATGATTACAAGCCCTTTCTAAAGCCTGAGCACAAAGAGTCATGTCCTTCTATTTTCCATTTCTCATATCTTTTAGCCAGCTACGCCCCTCTCATGAATATTATCATGAAGTACTTCACTTGTGAAGGAAGATTCTCCTGAATTTATGCATACCACATTCGACCGCTCATGCATTTCACTAAGGCCAGATTGCTAAATCTTCCTTTCTTCTTACACAAGAGCATTGAGAAAATGGCCTTCACTGTTCAGAAGAAGCCTCCTTCACAGCAAATAGCCTGTCTCTTCCATCACTCTCTCATCAAAATCATCATTCTTCATCATCTTGAAAAGAGAGAGGTCTCTTGGGATGTTTTCATCACCACCCTGATTTCCTCCACCGTCCCTCCAAATTATTATCTCCCTTGTTACCCTACTCATCATCCTCTCACCTTCTTTCCTCGCGTACCTATTCGCAAAAAGCCCGGGAAGGTTTATCACACAAAACAAAGGAGGCCCAAAGAAGGAAACAGAATGACCATGAGGAGGAAGAAGGACATGAGCAGAAGAGGACAGTGATGATGAGAAACAAGGGGATGAAGAATAAAGTGCTGAAAAATAGCATCACAAGGAGGGTGACTCGACTTATGATACACAACACAATGAAGATGATGAACAAGCGAAAAGGTTTCGGAACAGGGCTAAAATATGTTAACAAAGACAGCATGAAAGTGATGAACAGGGGCAGCCAAAAGATGACACACAGCAGCCACAGGACTATGAGCAGGGGCAACCTCAGGGTGAAGAACAATAGCCTCCTAAAGAGGAATAGCAAACTCAAAAAGAAGAGGGGCAGCAGAATAAAATTTTGCAGCACAGTGAGGAGGATAGCCCTCAAAGGGAGATGCAAAAAGACAACCTAGGCATCCTTGAAGAGAGCCAAGACATTAGCAAAAATGAAGGGCAAAGTGACAAGGGTAAAGAGCCCATGGAGCATGTGCTAGCTGCCTCTCCGAGGCAGGGGGCCATGCTCTCTTCTCCGAAAGTGGCCAAGCCCTGGACAGCAAAGAAAAGGGTTCCTAGAGTTGTAACTCGAAATGTGACTAGGGCCCTCCAAAGCAAGGGAAAATTTCCAAAGAAGCCCATGGTCGAAATGCCTACGAGGAAGAGTACCAGAATTGCCACCCAAAGCAAAGGGAAGGGCAAGGAAGAAAGCAGTCATGAACAGGAAAGGGAATTCGACATCATCCAAATCCAAAGTGATGATAGTGATAATGAAGCCCGGATCCTAGAAAATCTCTTGATCCATAGAGAAAGCCAAATTGATGCCTTGAGGGCTGATCTTCATAGAGCTAGGAATTTCAATCATTTTTTGCAAGTCCAAAACAAGAAAATGAGTGTCCATATGGTTGTTTATGAGACACGGGAAATCAAATACAAGAAGGAGGCCTCCAAAGCACAAGTGAGGTTGGAAGAACTCATGGGTGAGTTCGATGAAAGTGAAGGCGAAGATCAGCCTAGGCGAAAGAGGCCAAGAACCATGGGGCTAAAAAAGGCCCTTGAGAAGCAAAAAGAAGAAGAAAATGCCTTTCTCCAATCTACCCCTCTCACTGCATTTTTCGAACATGAGATAGATAAAAATTAGGAGGCATGGCTTGAGAGAGTTAATGATCACTTGGAGAGGAAATTGGAGAAGGAAAACAGGGACTTGGACCTTCAACGGAGGATGATGGGGCATTATAAAAAGCTAAATCAGTTTGCCCGGCGGAAGTTGAAGGCTGCTCAAGAAAAACTCAAGGAGGCCAAAGGGAAGCGTCCGGCAAAAAAATTGAGGAAAGACACCTCAAGACTCCAAATATTGGCCTCTACTTCACAACATGTTGCTGAAAACCCTTGAGGGTCATGCTCGCCAAGTTTGGGCAAAATTCGACATATTTTGGTTTTTTGTCATTTTTGGGTTTTTGGCCAAAACTCATGGGCATCACCATTTCAGTTTGGGGCATCATCAAAGGATGAGAATGGTATCATTTGATGCCATAATTTCAGGATCACATACTCAGTGATTTTCAGGACATTTGAAGATCATTTTCTCCCCCAAAATGGCGAAAACTGCTCGCTTTTTCTACACTCTGCCCGGTTTATCAGCAAGGCTTATTTTTTGGGTTTTTACACACAGGCATGTTTTTTGAAGACTTCTAGTGGTCATTTGGGAGCAAACTAAACATTTTCAGAAATTAGACACTCATATCTTTCCAACTAGCTATCATGAGCCTCATTTTGACATCGGGAAGGCTTCCAAAAGTTTCCGACAAGTCAGGGGACCTTTTGCTAATGTATTTTTTGAGTATTTTTGTAAAAATTGAACCTTTCAAAACTGCTTTTTCTTCATGTGCGTTTAGCTATTTTTGCACATGAGAAGTTAGGAAAAGTCAATTTATTTCCCTCTTTTAGCATTTTTTAGATATTTTATGAGATATTTTGTGGCTTGGGCTTTGCAAAGCCTCAAGGACAAAATAAGATATTTTGGATAGGCCAATGAGATTGCAAGTTGAACTAAGAGGTTTTCCTCACTTAGGCCTATATATTCCAAAGGCTTTCATTGTAAACAAGGCTGAACTTGATGAATAGAAGCAATATATGGTCATATAAGCTTTGGAAGACATACTTGTCTCATGCTTTTGGATAGTCTCTTGGATGTTCTTGGATGATGAAAGAGGATTGTTGTTGGATTCCATGACTTGGTAGAATGGTATAGTGTCTCTCTCTCTATTTTGTTTCCTAGTTTTCATTCATAAATCCATGTTTCTTACTTGCTATAGGACAATAGAGAGAAAATTTGAGACATGCCCTTGGAGGCACCTCAAATTTCCTGTTTCTTCATAGCTTCCATGTTTTCTTCATTCTTAGTCACATTAAAGAATTCTTGATTGCTCTTTAATAAATTAAGAATATTGTTTGCTTGTTTCATTCATGGTTTTATGCCTACTAAGTATGATTTACGGTATGCCCTGCTTACTCATGGCTAGCCATAGCTCCATCTATGAAACTTCTCTTTGACTGATTAGATTGTCATTTGTTGAACCAAGGAGGTCTTGTTCTGATCTTGCCCTTTGCCTAAGACTATGCAATCTTGTTTTCAAAGTGCCCAATAGCCCGAAGTACTGTATTTAGGCGTTCCGACGTAGTGATTTCAGTTGTTTTTTTGTCTTAAATGTATTTCCCCAAAGTCTGATAGCCATTTCCTAAAGTTAGAGAGTTATATATCTCTATGCATGGCTTGAATATTTATTTATATGCATTGATTAGCTTAAAGTTACATTTCTCATGATTAATTATTTTCCCTACCATGTTTTTGTCAACTATTAAACTATCTGTGCTTGAAATCCTTTGTTATTCACAAACTTGATGTCCATCTTACCCCATTTTTCCCAAAGATCCATTTTACCTCGAATCAAATCGGCCTTCCAACAACCTTGTATCACCATTTGAAAGCTTTCTCGATCTTTTCAACCCCATAGCCTAGTTGATCTGACATATTTTTACCTATCTTATATCTTTGATCAGTTCATCCCTCACAACCTAAAAACCAAAACCAAAAACCTACTTCATAACTAGCCTAAAATTAGAACACAATAAGAAAACACACAGATATCCCTTACACAAATAGAGAGAGCCCTCTCTGAGTCCAGGAAGGCTAGGTCCTTGGGCTCCAAAGACTGTTTTGATGTTACACTGTCATTTGGCTTGCCAATCAGCCAAATCAATGACCCTAACATATACCATTGTAATATCCTAAATGGAATCACAAGAAGACATGACTGGAAAATGCATTTTCTAGTAATGGCTGCTACAAGAATTGAAACCAAGACCTGGATCCCTTAGAAAAATGTTTCTAAGTGCTAAATCCAAGAGGAGGCTCCAAAGAAATCCTTCTAAGTGGGTTAAACAGATCTCCCACACTTAGATGTCCTCAAAGGTGCCCGATGAAGGGACTGCAACAAATGTATGAACATAAAATAGAACAACAACGTTATTTTATTAGCTGTGAAACAAGAAGATATAGATAGAAAAATAATAATACTATAGCAGTAAAGAAAGTACAAATTCTTGAGGAAACATCCACTCAAGAAAGGCAATGCAAGCCTCAACAAGACATGTACATGAAATGGAAGAACACTTCTATATCTGCATAAACCCAGGCTAAGATGATGCAGTTTATAAGAGGTACTACTCCATATTACATAATAATAGAAAGATATGACAATGTATGGCTCAAGAAATAAGGAGGAGCAAGCTCTAAACCCCTGGAAACAATAATACAACAATCCTCCGAAGGATTGGCTGAAATATACAAAATGGAAAAAGAGTCGGAGTTGTTGGGTAGCAGCTGCAACTCAAAAAATGGAACTGGATGGAGAATACTGAAGATGCTGCATCTGATATCAATATATCCTCCAATGGATCTCTCAAGTGGAAGGCTGATCCTTACACTGAATATCTCACCCTCCGATCAACACTACAAAACCCCACAGCAAGTGCAATATGAAAATAACGCAGTTACTAAAGAAAATTGCATTGTTGGGGCAAAGGAATGAGTTGGCCAAATGCCAAGATCTGCAATAAGCTCCAATGGCTTCCAAACTGATCCTCCAAAGGAAATAAAGACTCTCCCTCTGAAAAACAAGAGATGGAAGAGGTGTTGTGACTCCTCACTGCAACATCTTGCAACACAGAATTATCCTGCTACAGGAATAACGTTGTCCTGGAGGAGGATGCTTGGCCTCAAGCCTAGATGTGAGGAAAATATGTACAACTCCTTCAAGAGGCTTCTCAAGAAAGGAGCAGGATTCCTAAGCAGGAAATCCTTGTGCTAAGTAGCACAACAACTCAGCTGAACAGCTGGAGAATGCCAAAAGTCTAAACAGACAAAAAATCAATAATCATATGCATGAGTAACAATGGCTGCCTTGCCCTCCTTTTAAACACATGAGAGATCCCTCTCCATGGGTCCCACTCTTTAGGGTTTCCTACTTCAAGGAATCTTCCCTCCTCTTTCTCTGCGCTGTCCCACAAGATGCTTTCCACCTCATACCTCTGCGCTGTTTGACTTGGTCAAACTTGACCCAGCCTCTTTGCAAATGTCTCCTTTCACACATGAGAGTGTGAAATCTAGTTCCATTTTTGATCCCCTTTCATACTAGAGGGATTTTATCCATGTTTTTATTAGGAATGGGCCTTCTCACCCAATTTATTCAACTCCTAAGTGAAAATAGCAAAAGTTAATATTCCAATTTATTGTAGGAAAAATTTGGAATATTACAAAACCGTTTGTGATAGGGATCACGTCCGGGGTGTGGGTCCAGCTATCGCCGAATACTCCTTTTTCTCAGATACAAACAAGCCCTGCAGACCTATGAACACATGATTATTCGGATGGTACAAGACAAATGGTTGATGAATCTTAATGAACATAAAACACTACAAATAGCAAGATGAGTTAGAGCATGCGGCCAAGGGAAAGGTTGTTAGCAGCACATCATTAGGGTCATGCTTGTAAAATTAGTTCAAACCACATAAGAAATAGTTCTTTATGGTTAGATAACCCTTCAATTCCTTAAGTGATCTCAAGAGATAAGTTAAATTTTAGTAACGGAGTTGCTAACATCTTCTAAATAAAAAACCTAACATCATTAACACATTTAGTGAGATGAAATGTATAAATGACATAAGGAGAGTACGCATATTATTTAATCATAAAGATATAAGATACATAAGACAAAATATTCATAGTGTTAACACATTAATCCTCATCGGATCCAAGAGTGGAATCAAAACAAGTGCTTTAATTCATTCTTATAAATGTGCATTCAATGCTATACAATTCTCTTTGCTCCTTTGGAGTCCCAAAAAAAAGATCCTTTACAATTCCCCGAAGGGAGTATTTATGGACAAAATTGACCCTTGGGTATCCCCGAATTTTTGCTTTCCCAACCGTTGAAATACCGCGGCCCAAGGGAAGTTGCGACCACCTTAACCATTTCTCGCGACTCCATGCATCTTTCTATTCGGTTAACACTGGACTTGACCGTGGGGTTAAAGTTGCGTTGCAAGATCAGGGAAATCTACCTGTTGTTGTTCTTGAGATAACTTCGCCATGCTCGATAATCCACAGCCACTGAGGAGACCTAAGGCGTATCTTATCTCAACTTGTGAAGGCACTCGATAGCATTTGGGATCAAAGTGTCTCTCTTGATCATGATATGGTTCGACAGGGAGGCCAGTTTGGTATAGATCTGGACCGGTATCATGATGAATTGTACCAGATTTTCTTGTGATGCCGGTAGGTCTTGAGAGGCAGTTGCTTGCCTTATGGGTTATAAAAATGCTTGAATATCTTTGGTGACTTCATCCCATGTTTTCTCTTCGCCCAGTGCACCCAGAGAAGGAATGTGGTGTATTTCGGCCATTGAGTCAATGTTGCTAATAAAATTTTCGTATGCGGACATTACTTTCTCCAAATCCTTGATCATTTTCTCTTTGGATTGTACATTTATCCGAATTTGAACCTTGTCATTTTGGGTGCCAATCCAATCTTTCTAGGCAAGGTGTCTAGAGCTTGTGGATACATGTTCGACCATTCCAGTATTTTGTCTAAGGCAGTAGAGGCTTCCTTTAGCTATGTGTTCCTCCTCTTGGTTTCTACCTGTGCTTTCAGTAGTGGCGCGATGGTTTGTTTTATCATGAATAGTTCTTCATATACCTGTTTCAAGGTGGCCTCCAAAGTGACCATCTCTCTCTGAATAGTGAGTGGTATTTCATTATTAGGGATATTCCTAACCTGAAACAGTTGGACTTCTTATTGTAGCGCCTTCTTTTCCTATTGTAACTTAGCTGTCTTTTGTTCAGAGGCTTGTAGTCTATTCTGTAGGGACATAATTTCTCTACTCATTCTTCTTACGTCCTCCTCGATAGCTGCTACAAAAGCGGTACTAGCTAATGTGATCATAACCGGATTGGTCCTTATATCCAAGACTATATCCTTCTTTGTGGTGACTGTAAGGGGTGTCGCAGGGTCCCGTGCCAAACATATTCTCTTCTCCTACCTGATCTTGTGTGTGAACTGATCATAGGTAAGTCTTGTGAGATCAAGAACTCCCTCATCTAGATCCTCGAAGGTACCCGATTCTGAGAGGGAAAACCGCACATTGGTTGTAGGAGTTATTTGGGGCACCTTGATTGTGGCAGCTCCGTTTGTTTCTCTGTCTCTGGAGGAGGTGTCTTACTTCCTTTGGTTCCTTTGGAGGAATCTTCCCTTGACTTCCGACTTTCTTCCTCTCTCCTCTTTTTCTCTATTTCTACTCTATCTTGTTCTTCTTTCAACTGGCGCTCTGCTTCTGCTTTATCCTGATCTTATTTTAGCTGGTGCTCAACTTATGCTCTGGCTTGATATTCCTTTAGCTAGTGCTTAGCTTCTGCCTTATCCTATTTTATCTTTAGATGGCACTCAAATTCTGCCTTTTCTTTCTCTTCTTTCCTCCATTTTTCCTCTTCCTTTTTCTTGCAGGTTTCCTTCGCCCGCTTCTTTATTTGTTCTTCTTTCAGTTGCTTCTTTCGTTTGTCCTCCTCCTCCTTTTCCTTCTCCTCAGCTTCTTGTTGAGCTTTAGCCTCATTTTCTCTTCACTGTGTGGAATATTTATGGCCCGTACTGGTCCTTTGCTTCTTGGCTTTTGAAGATGAGGCTCCTCCCAGCGTATGAATTCTTTCTTCTAAAGTCTAGTTGTCCTAATCTTCCTGATTAGTTGATTCCTTTGGAGCGGCCTCCCTGTCTTTTTTGTACCAGTTCTTGACTCTATCTTTGGTTGGGAAATTAATATGTTGGTAACTCCATTAAATTTGGCTCGCTTGCAGTGGGCAGGGATGATTCTCTCAAGATCATACGTCTGGTGTGACACGGGAGATAGAAAAAATCCTCTACCTTGCTCGGCCTCTACCTCCACTTCCCTGAAATCCTTCACTGTGTAGGCACCGATAGTGAGTGGTAGAGTGGGCCATGGCTTCTTCTTGCCCTTATTGAGAACTTTTGAAAAACCCCTCGACATATGGTAACATGTTTCTTGGAGGAGGAGTTTGTCGGTTACAAACTGGGGCAGTGCGTGAGGAGCCTTGAGTGACCCGAAAACTCGGATGAAGGTAATATCTGTGTTAGGAAACTAGTGGGCCACTCAGTTTATCATCTCCATGGCTCACCTCGACATGCACGGGGTGTATTTTCCAAATAGTTTCCCACAGAGAGTGGGGATGAAGCTTTGCGCGATTGACTCCATGTCTTGCTTATATTTGGAATCCCAGAACACCATTAAATATTTGTGAATTGGACCACCATGCTCGAGATCCTAGTTGTTTTCCCACCCTTCAAAATGGCACCTTGCACATATTGCATCCAAAAGATAAGATGCCATATAAAATTCGGATGCATACCCTTCATTAGTTGCCAGTGCCGCAGATATGTTCGATTTGAGGGCCACCATTATCAAGTTGGCCCAGTTGAAGTAGGTGCCATACACAGTGACAATGTACATCAGAGAAACCCAAGCACTGTTGAAAGTGGTTGCATCTGCATGGCCATACATCCTACATAACATTGTAGCTACAAGTTTGTAGACCTTCTTGAGACCTATTGTCTGATATTCCTGGTCCTTCTTGAGCCGAAACTTTTCTAGGTCCTCCCACCAACTTCTTAAGGTCTCAGGAATGGGAAATGCATGAGTGGTGGCCCACTCCCCAGTGAAGGTCTGTTCTCGAGAGAGAAGTGCATAATAGAATTCTGCATCTTGTCCCTACAGATTTGCGAATGACTTTCCGGCATGATCCCGAATAACCCAGACTTTGGGGTCAACCTTTTGTAGGATCCACTTGATCATCGCTGCACATGGGAATATAGGCAGATGGGCCCCCGTGTAGTGGAGCTTGGAACTTTTAACTTGAACATACACTTTCCGGTCTGGGAGGTCCTCTGGAAATTCAGGCTTTGTGAATTCTTGGTACACATAATACCAACTCATACTGTCCCCTTTTCCGAATGTGCATGCGGTGTCTCCATAGATAGGGGGAAGAGAAAGAGGTATTTCCTCCTCCGATATTTCTATCTTAGGGCTTTTTTTTCTTTTGAGAATTTCCGGATGCCCCATATCACTTGAGGCTGACGAGATGGATACTCACTCTAGCTCGGCTTCAAGGTTCCCTGGCATGTTCATAAAATAATCCCACGATAAGACATATGTCATATTTAAAAATACTTGGGTTGCTCCTACCTCTGCTCAACTATTTTCATGGAAATGGATGAACCTACAACCTAATGACCTTGTGACTGGGTCGCTGGGTTGCGAGGTTGTTTTAGTTTAAACTTTCACATAAAAGTGATCTGGAGACTTGGCGACTTGCGACTAGGTCGCAAGGTCGCTGAGTCGAGGAGTCGCACTGATTTAGATCTTCATAGAAGTGAGACCTAGTGACTTAGCGACTCGCAACAATGTCACAAGGTTGTTGAGTCGCGAAGTCGCGTCACTTTAAACTTTCACAGATATGCGACCTAGCGACCCTGCGACTTAACGTCCGAGGTCGCCGGTCGCTCTAAGGCTTGGAATATGGTTTATGCGGAAACGAAGACCTTCATATTGCTTTCAACCAAAAAGGGAGGTAAGGTGACACATCTAGTGGAAATCATGCATGAAGTTCCTCATTGGAAAGGGCTAGAAAGGGAACTTGAATAGACTGATGCAAGGAAGGCTTCCAATGGAGGTACAAAGGGAAGTCAAGCTATGGGGATGGGAAAGTTATAGCAACAGGATTCATGGAAGAAAACAGAAGCTAGGTTGATTTTAAAATAGGCTAAGGTGAGGGAAATGGAGGCAAAAATTAGTCAAAAAAGGAAACAGCAAGAGGATTAGACAACTTACCCAGGAAAAACGTGCTCCAGCTGGCTTGTTAGAGGCGTTTTATTTCTCCGTCATGCAGGTCGAATGCGACCTATGCGACCCTTCTATATATAAATGGGTCACACGTGTGGACAATAAATGAGGGTCGTAAGGTCACAAATGATTTAAGTTGATGAGATATGCGACCTCAAGACCTTGCGACCTTGCGACCTGGGTGGTCGTGGGGTCGCAGGATTGCAAGGTTGCAATTGTTTGGTTTCGGAATGATATGCAACCTTGCGACTTCGCAACCTGAAGGGTTGCAAGGTCACAGGGTCGCAGATTAGATAAGCTCACCAATTTTGTGACTTAGTGACTTGAGATTTTGAAAGAGTGAGCTTATGCTTGACTCCATTTTTTCAAAAGGTTAGGGGCTCAAAAATTTAAAAGGGGAAAATTTTTGGAGGGTGTTGTAGTAGCTACAACAAGTCCCTTAGCCTATTTCTAGATGATGAAATGAGGCTCAAGAATCTCCCTTACAAGCCTCCCAGATGAAGGATTGCTCCCTCCACTGGAAAACAAGCTCGGAAGTTGGGTTTCTTAACCCTCCACTATTGCACCCTCCAACGCAACACAACTTCATACAGAAACTATGTTGTAGAACAAAGATGAAGCTTGGCCTAATGTCGGATAGAATAAAACTTAGTACTCTCCCAAGGGGCCTCTCAAGGATAGAGGTGGGATTCTCAACTGGGAACACCTTGTGCTAAACAACACTGCAATCTTAGCTAAACAACTGAAGAGAGCACAAGTCTAAACATACCATATAAAAAATAATAATTTCAAAAAATCCCCACAATGGCTGCCATCCTCTTATATTCTTGGTGAGATTCCTCAACCTGGGCCCCACTCATTAAAGCCACTACTTCCATGCATTCAATCTCCCTCAAAAAATGCACTTTCCTTCCATGAATGCCACTCCTTCCATACCAGTGTTGTTTGATTTGGTCAACGTTGACCCAGTCTTCGTACTCCATCCCCTTTTCACATCTAAGGGTATTCAATCTAGCTTTTAGGTGACCTCCATTCAAACGAGTGTCTTTATTACTACTAAGGAGATTTTGTGGGTCTCCATACCCTTTTATTCCTCTATCTAAAAGAAAAATGAAAATTTAATATTCTGATTAGTTGTGTGCTAATTTAGGAATATTACATTTTATTTTATTATTTCCACCATTATTTTATAATTTCCTTAGGAGGCCCATTTCAGACCTCAAAATTCCGCTAATGGCTGGAACAAAAGACAATGATTACGACCTAAAAAATTTCATTCCATCCTAAAGGTCATCATATTGAATCATCCATTGGATTGGATGAGATCTCCATGATTGTGCAATGACAATTGTTTCCATTCCAATATTGGTTGCCATGAGATTTGAGTGAATCGTTCTGTAAGTTTCTTTGTTGTTATTATAAGTTGGAAGATGGTAATTATATTTATATGGGTGTCTGTAATTCCATTTTGGCTATTGTATCTATTCTCACTGCCCCGTGAAGGCTACAATCAAACATGCTTGAAGAACACAAATTTATGATGGTGTTGCATTCAAAGATAGATTGAAAATTACTTTTAATGGGAGAGTACTTTCAATTAGAAAAAATTTCTTGTGCTATTTGAAGATATTTTTCATGTAAATTTAGTTCAGTGAAAATTTATAAACATCAAAAGATTTATTTTTATCCATTATTTTAATCAAAATGTCAAAGTCATAAAGACCATAAATTTAGAAAAGTTTTATTTTTGAAGGTAAAAATATTTTATTTTTAAAGGAGGTTGAATTGATTAAAATGTGGAAGTATTTTCAAGCAATATTAGATGCAAAATGCATTCTATGAATTCCATAGTTGGCATAGTTTTGACCAGAAAGGAGAACTACCTAGAGTGGCTTATAAAGATAAAGTGAAAACTAAGTTTTAATGATTTATCAGATGTAATTTTTGAAGGTGAAATCACAGAACATGATGATGAAAATGAATCTAAAGTGAAGTCGAATGAAGAAACGCCATTCAAGCCCAAATCCACCAGACAACTTACGATTTGTAAAATAACAAGAAATGTTTTTCCCTCATCAATGCTACAATAAGCTTTCAGTTACCGATGTATATGGCGCACATAATAAGTTAAAAGAAATGTATGATTCTCCTTCAAAATTAGAACTCATACCATTGCTCGTAAATATTTTTAATATTGAATTTAAATATGATGACCCCATTGCACTTTCTTAAATAATAAAATCTATAATGCATGACATTGATGTACTAAAAGGAAAATACCCTCTAGCTGAGGTTATTGCAGAAACACCTATAAAACTAGCCCAAAAAAGTGTTTGTACCAGATGTCACTAATGGAGTTGGGCGGGAGGATGTTTTAGCGGATGTTTTTTAATGGTGTATCTCTAATATATTAACGTGCATGTGAATTACTATACATATACGCATCGGTGCCTAATAGCGCGTAGTGAAAAGTGGAATATTTATTTTTTATAAAAATAAAAAAATAACGACGTGCTAAGTAAAAAAAATGCATTGGTGTGTATTCTACTCGATAACACCAGAAAATGGTTAAATTTACAAAAAAATTGGTCGTAAAATTCATTTTTCCCAGTTCGATGTTATATGGTGATGACGACGATGAACTGATGTTAAACAGGTACACTAAGGCCCCGATGCGTACAAAATAAAACACACTATTGTGGAGTATTTTACTTCAAAAAAGTGGTTTTCTTATTAGATTATACATACTAGTGTCGTTAATTGAACTAAAAGCGCTGACGCTTAATAGAGAGTGATGCACCATCGAAGCAATATTTTTTATAAAAACAAAAACAATAGTTCACTACCTATATATGATGCACCCATGCTTACACTACTTGATAGCACTCGACAAAGTTTAAATCTAAAAAATGCAATTCATAAAATTATTTTCACTATTTTGATGTTATATTTCCATGAAGCATCATTTATTTCCATATATTAAAACACCCCAATGCGTAACTACGAAGCCATCGATGTTTATACTACTCAATAGCACCAAAAAAAAGTTCAATTTAAACAATGTCGGTCCTAAAATCATTTTCACCATTTCAGTGTTTTATGCCCACGATGCACCGATGTTGTTCATGTATTAAAATTCCCTAGTATGTACTTACCAAGAGCACATATATCAGGTTTTTACTTTTAAAAAAATGTGCTCTACTTGGAAATAGTACACACTAGTGTCGTTACAATAACGCACCGTAACAAGGTTAAATAAAAAAAGCCTATCGGCTGTAAATTTCATTTTTACCATTTGAAGTGTTGTAGAGCTCTAAAGCACTAGTGACACTCTTGCCTCATTGAAGCGCCTTGTCATTGGTTCTACTCTTTCTCACCATCCTTTCATCCCGTTCTTAGTACATGAATTTCGAATTTTTTAAAATGGTTGTGATTTTTTTTTTCTAATTTACATGTCAACTATGCCTCCTCGATGAGAAAATTTCTAGGTAATGCCTATTTTTCTCTGTAATTTAATTTTTTAGCGGATTAGAATTTCAAATTAGGTCGAAAAATCCATTTTTTGAAAAAAAAAATCTTGGTCGATGCATTTGACAGGTTTGTTCGCACTAGTAGCGTTGCACCCTGTAATTTACAAAGTGCAGTGCACTCTGGTGCATGAACTTAATGCATGTTATGCAACCATCTCACAAATTAGAAGAAAATATAGATAAACAACTTGCAAATCAACCTCTTTGAGGGGGGACCTCATTTAGATTACATAAATTAATATTTATTGGATGATACAAATGACAAGACATATTTTCTATATATAGGAGTTTAAGTGGTCACAATATAATCAGGGCCGACATAGCAATAATAATGTAAGCGCACAACAATAAAAATAATGGGCTTATGGGGCACAATAATAACAATATAGGGAATATATGGGTACAAAAATAATAATAAGGGGCTACACTAACAATAAAAATAAGGGGATAAACTAGTCTTATAGGGACCTAACATGCTCCTCTCCTTCAAAAAGGTGTTTTCCTCAACTCTTGAGTTGTTCCAGATGCTTCTGTAAAAAATTATGGATGCCTCTGTATAAAATTTTGGATGCTTCTAGATGCTCTGATACCAAATGTTATGCAACCATCTCAAAAAATAGAAGAAAATATATATGAACGACTTATAAATCAACCTCTTTGAGAGGGAAACATCCTTTACATTACATAAATGAACAATTCTTGGACGATAAAAATGACAAAAACTAATTTCTATATATAGGAGTCTAAGGGGTCACAATATAATCAGGGCCAACATAACAATAATAATGTAAGGGCACAACAATAAAAATAGTGGGCTTCTAAGGGGCACAATAATAACAATATGGGGACTACATGGGTACAACAATAACAATAAAGGGGCTACACTAACAATAACAATAAGGGGATACACTAGTCTTATAAGGACCTAACAATGAACCGTAATTTTGTTGGTGCATTTGGTAAATTAAAACGCATAAGGAAAAGCTATAATTTGTATGTTAGTGCGTACAATTTTGATTTACTCTTGGTGCATTTTTATTTACCAAACACATTGCACACATAATATTAAAAAAAACGTAGCTCGGTGCATTTGATAACCTAAACATTTTGTTTCAGTGTGAAATGGTTATATGCACGCACTAGTGAGTATTTTTATCTCGACACGCTGCATTGAAAATAAAAAATAACAAATGTATTTGTATGCATGCAAACCAAAATCGGTGTGTCATATGTATGTACACACCATTTCTGGTGCTTTCCTAATTTATGGTGCAACGGTGCCAGTGCATTGCTATTTTTTGGGCACATCAGGGATGTTTTTTTTTTTAATTGAAAGTTATATGTCCATATCTATAAATATTTTTTTCATTTAATAAAAAAAATTATGTTTTATGTATATCAGTCATGTAGCATATACATCAACATAAAGAGGAATAGTATGAGCAGGAGAAAATGGCGGGCCAATACAATGTGGCCTGACCATGGGAGGCACGAGAGAGGGAGACAGATTTATACCCTCACCCTATTAGCGTAGTGACCCAAGCACTCTTGAGGAATGTAGGCCTTCTTAAGTACTGTAATATCCCAAAAGGGAGAATACAGTAATACTTAAACACAATATAAGAACTGCAACTAAGTAAACAATAGATCTAAAGAAAACATCAAAATTTACAGAGGAGCTGAGCCATTTTATTATATGGAGATGAATCAGTTACACAATGTATAGAAAATGAGTAGATCTAGACCAAGAGAAGGCCTATAATCACCCTATAATGGTGCTGTAACTAGCACTACGTAACTGGTGAGCTTACAGAAGCAATACTAAGTTGTCCCTACTGCTGCTAATATACATATAAATGATGCAAAGGAAAATGAAAATCTAGGGAGCTCAAGAGCTCTAATGATTCCAAGATTCAAGATCTGGCCAATGTGATGGGTTCCCAAGATAACCCAAAAAGGATTTTCTAGATCTACAGCTTTGGAAAATCACCCTCCTAGGGCTTGATCCTTTATCTACTGGGATTACAGACCTGAAGCTAGATCTAACAAATAAATGGATGAAATATGTCACAAGATCATATCCAATCTTGAAGGGTCGATCCCTCCTTCAGGTCTACAAGCTAGAAGCTTTACATCTAGCTTCTCAATCCTCCATTGCTGATTACAGCTGCCGCAACACAAATGCTCATAAAAACTACACTGTAAGGGAAAGAGAGGCTCTATGCCTGCTAAAATATGATGCAATAGACTCCAAGATGATGTAAATATTGATGGCAAGGTGAGGGGATGATCCCTCACAGGATTACTAGCTTAAATGCCAGCAACTTTCTTCCCCCTTTGGATCTGCAATAATGGACAATGTAATTCCTGAAGGGATTACTGCTGCTAGGAGGTCAATAAATTTTGGCCTGATGCTAGATCTGATATGAAGCTTTGGGAATGCTGATCTTCAAGCCCAAGGTGACAGGAATAAACCTTCATCGTTTCTCTAGCTAAACTACTGAACACAACCTCCACCTTCCAAACTGATCTTCATAAATGTACAATTTCTGAATATGGATGTTCTACAGAAAGTAGGAAAAGATATATGGCACCAATGCCTGATGTAGAATGAAGTACAACCCTCTCTCCAGAGCTACTCAAAGAAATATGTGGGATTCCCAACCAGGAACACCCTATGCTAAACAAGACTTGCAATATTTTCTAAATAGCCCAAGAAAGCAATCGAATGTCACATGACAATTCCAGATCTAAACAGACCTCAAAATAAATAATCAATAGCCTACCTTCATTGTTGCCTTCATCTCCTTTATATAGTTTATGAGCCTTCCCATGCCTTCATCTAAACTGCGTTTTGCATGTGGACAAGATCCTCCATTTTTGAATGCCTGTCTCTCCAAGTCATCCATCATGTCTAGGTGCAATGTACACCTTCTCCATCATGTGTGCATTAATTGCACAACTTCCTCCATCATCTCATCATGAATGCTCCATGATCTTCTGTTTGACTCCTTCCAAGATCTTAGTTGACTGTATCAACCTCTATGATCTATCTCATTAATGGGGAATGATCTCCAATTCCATTCACATTAGTAGTGGCTCCACTACCTCATTATGTAGATATAGGCTTAATTAATCCAAATTCACACATTAAAATTGGATATTTATTCATCTTCAGGATTATGGGTCCCTCCACCCTTTTATTTACTTAATTAAGTAGGTTTTTTAAGAACTCTAATATTCCAAATATCATGTGAAAAATTTGGAATATTACAATTCTCCCCGGAAAAATGTTGCTTGTCCCTAGGAAACTACAACAAGTGGATGCTATAGCAAACATCCTCCCTCCAAATGGAATCCTTATGTGGAAGGCCTTCCCATTTGTCACAATGTGTCATGTATGTCCAGCTCCAAAGCTACCTCTCTAGAATGTCTAGAATAGCCTCCAACTGAAAAGTTAGATACCCTTCCTTATCAATGAATCTCCAAGTGGCAACCAAATGATGACCAAATTTCTCCTCTATACATGAGATACATAAGATAAAGTAGTTCATTCCCAAAGTGGAAAGTCCCAACTCATGAATTATATCTCCGACCCATGATACATAGAGTAGATTACATCTATCAATGTCCTCATCATTAGCCATGTCATGTAGGAATCAAAAATCACATCATCATAGTGAAAAACAAGAAGTAGAGACATATGGGAAAACATGAAAAATGTCAAACCATATCCTCCTAATGATAACCAATGCAGCAAAGCCTTTTGCTTCCATGCTAGATCATCATGAAAATGAGTAAGAGAGTCATACTCTCTCAAAAGAAGCCACCACAGCAATGCCTCTTACTGCCATACCACATCATCATTATACCAAATGTAGTGGCCATATTCTCTCAAGAGAAGCCACCTTAACAATGCATCTTGTTTCCCCATCACATCATCATTATACCAGGTACAATGACCATAATCCCCCTAAATAATCCAATGCAATAAGGCCTCCTGTTGCCATCCTCCACAAATTTCATGCAATGTATGGGAAGAATTTAGCCCATACTCTCCCAATAGTAACCATAGAAACAAGGATTCTTGCTGGCTTCTTGCATTATCATGATGCAAGTAATGGAGCAACAATAAAGTAATGGACATGTGAGATGTATCATCAACATAATACAAACAAGCTCCCTTATGCCACATCATGTGAGAGTTATGCTTTCTCCCAAACCCAATTACATACATGAACATGAGATACATCCCAAAAAAAAACATGTAAATACATTAGACATATCCAAAACAGGAGTAAATACATGGGCTTAAAATATAACATGAGATGTCCAAACTCTCTTCTCAACAACCAAAGTAACCATGCCTTTTTGTTTTTCATTCTTCCAGTGATGTGTAAGGCATGAATCAGAAAATTATGACTCATTGAGTGGTAGCCATACTCACCCAAGAGAAACCAGCGCAACCATGCTTCTTGCTGCCCTATACCATAGATCTGCAAGTGGTTTGGAAACCCCTTGCTCCATACTATTAACCATGCATCCTAATGTGGATGATGGATCTCATTATACAAATACTTGGTATCCTCCCATTGTAGGACACCAACCTCCTCAAACTATTGAAGAACCTTGCACTCCATGAAATGTTGAAGTGCACCTCCAATGAGATCTCTTAATGAGACCTTCTTCTCATCCATGGCCTTCCAAAACCAATGAGGTTCATGTAGGTACAAGTCTCTCTTTGAGCTATGAAATGGTCATTGATAAAGTGTCATCAAGAAAGGAGAAAAGATTTCTCATATCGAGATGTCTACCATTCATCATATTAACCTCCATTTCTTCACGAGTGAAGCTACCTTCAGAATGCTCCAAGAATAATGGGGCCTCTTCATTATCACTGCTACTAAGTGACAACGTTGTAGATCTGCAGGGTAATACATATGTTGTCTCAAAGCAAGGTACAATACTGATCTTATAACCAGTCATTGTACATAGGATAATGCTCATCCCATTTTCTGAAAATCCACACTTCAACTCAAAGGGTTGAATGTAGTCCTTCCATGAAAAACTGGGATAGATTTTCATCTCCTTCTTGCTTAGATCAAGGGTCCTCTGCGCTGTGATGGTTTTCTGCTTCAAATCAACATTTTTTTCTAACCCTTGGTTATGCATTGACCCTGATGGCATGTCCCCATAAGTTTCAATAAGATCTACTGAAAAAATAGGTGAAGAATGTGTATGCATACCTTGGATCAATTGATGTGTGGGAACCTCTTGATAGAACATAAGAATTCCTCCAACCGGTAGAATGGTGTCTCCAACTACTGGTAAGAGAGATGGTTGCACTTCTTCCAATGTACCAGCGCTAGAATATTCCTATTCTTCCTCATTCATCTCTTGAATCATGCATGGGACTCTATATGTCAAGAGCTCTAGACCATCTTGCAAAGTTGCAAGTGTCTCTTCTCTAGATGCAAGTACTTTTTCAACTGGTGGTGAATGTAGTGACCTCTTATCCAGAGCGACAAGAATGGAATCCTCCTTTGTTTCCTTAGGAAATTCTTCTTTGTGGCCCATATCTATCTTCTTTACATCAAACTTCTTCCTCAACTTGTGAAAGAAATTTGAATATTTAGTCACCTTTGCATGCTCCATGTGACTAAACCACCAATCATTGGCTTCACCTTCAAGATGAAGTGCTGCAATTTGGAAAACCTCTTTTTCAGCCACAGGATGTAGCATGAAAAATGTATCTAAATCTTTCCTTCAAGCCTTAATAGTTCTTGAGGAATATACATCATATGTAGACAAATAGAATCTATTGTGCCTCTTCCTTCTATTGCTGCTATAGGATCTTATTTCTTCTTTGAGTTCAGAGAATTCTTGGAGAGTTAGACTCTCTTTGAATGCTCTAGACTATGCTTTGTACTCTTCAAGATACATATTGAGAGTCTCATGAGTCTCAAGTTCTCTTATTTCTTCATTTCTATACCTCTTACCTTCTTCAAAGAAAGTAGGCATAGTATATCTATGAGGAGATATATGATTCTCCAGTTCTCTTTTCTGCTGATAGGGAGTGCTTGGACCTTCCTCATAAAATCTTCTTCTTGGATCCTTCCTTTGCCTTTCCTTCTTCATTTGATAGACCTCATTGGAGAGATATTGCATGGATCTAAAGAGAGGAGTGGAAAAAATATCCTCCTTCATGATAGATCTCATCTCTCTGCTTCTTCTTTTGATGTAAAATATGAAGTGTCCACAAGCTGAGCAAAAGATCATGCTTCGATACCACTGTAATATCCCAAAAGGGAGAATGCAGTAATACTTAAACACAATATAAGAAATACAACTAAGTAAACAATAGATCTAAAGAAAACATTATAATTTACAGAGAAGCTGCACAATTTTATTATATGGAGATGAATCAGTTACACAATGTATAGAAAATGAGTAGATCTAGCCCAAGAGAAGGCCTAAAGTCACCCTACAATGGTGCTGCAACTAGCACTGCGTAACTGGTGAGCGTACAGAAGCAATACTACGTTGCCCCTGCTATTACTAATATACATATAAATGCTACAAAGGAAAATGCAGATCTAGGGAGCTCAAGAGCTCTAATGATGCCAAGATTCAAGATCAGGCCAATGTGATGGGTTCCCAAGATAACCCAGAAAGGATTTTCCAAATCTACAACTTTGGAAAATCACCCTCCTAGGGCTTGATCCTTTATCTGCTAGGATTACAAATCTGAAGCTAGATTTGGCAAATAAATGGCTGAAATATGTCACAAGATCATATCTAAGCTTGAAGGGCTTAACCCTCCTTCAGATCTACAAACTAGAAGCTCTAGATCTAGCTTCTCAATCCTCTAATGCTGATTACAGCTGCTGCAACACAACTGCTCGTAAAAACTACACTGTAAGGGAAAGAGAGGCTTTATTCCCACTAAAATATGATCCAATAGACTCCAGGCTGATGGAAATACTAATGGCAAAATTTGAGGATTGATCCCTCAGGATTATGGTGAAATACTAACAACTTCTTCCTCCTTTGGATGCAAAATAATGGATAACATAATTACTCAAAGGATTACTCTTGATAGGAGGTTAATAATTTTCACGTGCGGATGTCCTAATATGAAGCTCTAAATCGATATTCAAGCCCAAGGTGAATAAAGAAGACTGGTTCTCCATTAGAAATAGTGACTGCAACCTCACCTTCAAAATTCTAGTCTGTAGAAATGTACAATTTAAGATATGGATGTTCCTCTAAAGTAGGAAAACATATGGCACCAATGCACGATGTAGTGTTGGCATGTGTTGTCCTTGATGACAACCTACTTGATGAGTTAAGGGGAGATTGTTGGCAATATGATACAATGTATTGACTTTGATGGAACCTGCCTGATGAAGTTGTCCTTGATGAAAGCTGCTTGATGAGTTGCCTATGATAAGCAATCCATGTGTTAAATATGTAAGGATGATGTATCTATGTGTTAAAATGGAAGGATGATATATCTACAGATCAGCTCAGAAGTAACAGAAGAAAGGAATTCCAGTAAAGTTCCAGAAAATTGATAAATATGATGTGTCACAAAGCATACACGAGTTTGTTAAGTAGAAGTAGCGTATGCACACGGAAAAGTACGTGCCAAGTCGCGTATGCCCTTTTGCGCTCCAAATTTAGAATACCAAGGGGTGTTACCATGGTATTGACCCATTGTATTGAGCGTTGGATTATCTATTTGATCCCGTCCAGGAATACCATTGGAAGTGGTGTGGTTTTGGCTCATGGTATTGACAAAGGCTAAATCTATATAAGGAGAAGAAGATCATGAATTTAAATTTTCAGTGTGATTTCAACCAGAAGATTGAAGACTTCACTATGAATTATATCTGTATCGTTAGATATGATTCTTGATAGATCTGGTCATATCTTGACTATGAAGAAAATAGTGAAGAGGGATCTGAGATCAAATAACATATTTTCTAGATACGAATATGGAATTTTTAGATCGTTATGGTAAATAATTGCGTGAGATGAAATGGGGTTGTTATCGATCTGAAATTTTAAACCACGAAAATTCTGAATTATATCTACGGGTTAAACAGTAGCGTGTGTATCATGATTAGCAAGTAAAAGCGTGTATGGAAGATGAATTCAACTCTGAAATGTGTGCAGATGTATACGCAGGTTTTTATTTATTAAAGTGTATATATATGCAGGTTCAGTGAAGTAAAAGTGCGTATGGAATCTAGCTTTTTGTTGAAGTATGTGGAATGAAATGTTTGATCTGTTTTGCTGCTATCTATCAATGATGTATTCATACAGATCTAAGTTGATTGAATAATGATTATGCTGCCGATTAAGTTGATTGAAGATCAAATTGTTGGTTGATTGGTTGATGATTCAATGAACGAATTGATGGGGTTATAAGTTTAAGTTTGATATATGATGAGCTTAAATGTGTGGAGTGGGTCCAGTCTGAAAATATGATGAAAAGTGGCCTACAAGATGTGTTGTATGGAAGTTGTTGGATCCAGTATGAAAATTGATGAAACGTGGTCCGCAATGGTGGTGCTGAGGGTCGAAGCCTTCAGTGAGGGGATTGTAGCTCCCTTCCAGTGGTAGCTGGTAAACGAGAGCAGGGGGTAGTAGCTCCCTTCCAGGAGAGGCTGGTAAACGAGAGCAGGGGGTTGTAGCTCCCTTCCAGGAGAGGCTAGTAAACGAGAGAAGGGGTTTGTAGCTCCCTTCCAGGAGAGGCTGGTAAACGAGAGAAGGTTGTAGCCTTCTGCAGGTGGGTGCCTGCGTGCTGGTATGAGTCTGCGCCAGTACATGGTTGTACGATGTTTTCTTTATAATAAAATATTGAAGACTGAGACGACGACAGCGGTGGTTTTCTCCCGAATTGGGTTTCCACCTTAAATCCTGGTGTTCATGTGTGTTGCTTATGTGTGATGATTTATTATGTTCTTACTGCACATGTTTACTGCTTACTAAACATCTAATGAATGAATGATGCAATGATCTAAGCAAAGAATTATCAACATAATGAGATATATGTTAATACGTGAGTTTTATTAAGGATATCCGCGTGTATACGCGAGTTGGCTTCAGTAAAGTAGCGTATGGGTTTTAGAGAATGAAAAAGTAAAAAAAAATTAGTCTGCACTAAATACTGATTCACCCCCCCCCTCTCAGTATTTTTCCCAACAATTGGTTTCAGAGCGGGTTCTTCTGCAGAAGCTTGATCACTTGAAGGAGATCCATCACAATGGGAAGTCAGGAAGGAGTACTTTCTCTAAGGCCACCTTTATTCAATGGAAGTAATCTGTTATTCTGGAAGATATGAACAAAAGCATATTTGCAAAGTCTTGGTGCAGAAGTATGGGCAATCGTGGAAGAAGGTTATCGGTATCCGACAATTATTCCTACTGATGCAGCAGAAAGAAAGAAATATGAAATCAATGCCAAAGCAGTCAATGTTTTATTAGGAAGCCTTTCTAAATCAGAATTTGTTAAAGTGATGCAACTAAATTCAGCAAAAGAAATATGGGACAAAATCATTCTAAGCTATGAAGGAGATACAAAGGTAAAAAGTGCCAAACTCCAAACTCTCAGAATTGAATATGAAAATTTAAGGATGCATAGTGATGAGAGTATTTCTAGTTTCTTTTTACATCTAGATGATATTGTAAATCGTATGAGAAGTTTGGGTGAAACCATAACCGATACTACTCTGGTGGAAAAAGTCTTAAGATCTTTGACTTCAAAATTTGAGTCAAAAGTATCATCTATTGAAGAAAGGCAAGATCTGCAAACTCTTACTATTGTTCAACTACATGGTATTCTAACTACTTTTGAAATGAGAAAAGAAGGTCCCTCTCAAATCAGAGAAGTTTCCTTTAAGGCATGTGAAAAAGGAAAAGAAAAGGAAGTTGTCAAGGAATCAAGTTACATATCAGAAGAAGAAGAAGCAAATTTTGTAAGAAGACTCCAACCAGGTACTGGAAGATTCAGAGGTAAACTTCCCTTCAAGTGTTTTAATTGTGGAAGAGTTGTTCATTATGCTGCTAAATGTTCTTATGAAGAAAATCATGATAAAGGGAAACAATTTGAAAAGGGAAAGAGCTGTTATACAAATGAAGATAATGATGAAATGTCAAATGAGGATGAAGAAGATTCTGACCAAGATCTGCTAGTGCTCATGGAAAGGAAGCAAAAGAAGAAGGCTACTCAAAGAAAGAATATATCTCAGAAAACATGTGAAGTAGAAAATGAAGAAGATGAAAAAGGTACTAATCTTTGTGATTCACTTCCTTATGTAAGCAATGGTGAAGATAGTGAAAATGTTAGTGAAAGTAATAGTATGGGTCTAGAAGCAAATCTCAAGATTAATGATGAAGATAAATTTAAAAAGAAGGAATCTATCTACAAAGATATGATCTCTGGAATGAATGGTCATATGGAAATGTATCAAAGACGGATAGAAATGTATCAAAGACTGCAGGATAAAGTAACCAATCAAAGTGAAAGACTTGAATCAGAAATCATCTCTCTGAAAGAAGAACTGGAAACATCAAATAAGAAGAATTAAGAACTTCTACAAACATTTGAAGAACAAGAAAATGGGTTGAAAGAAGAGATTCTAAAATTGAATGATCAAGTAGAAGAAGGAAGAAGGATTGAAGAAAGTATGAAGAAGCAATGCCAAAGAATGGAGGTTGAGGTAAACATTTTAAAAGGTAAATTAGAAGAAAAATATAAACTCTTGAGGCTTCAAGATAGTACTAAGATTTTGGACAATATTCTTAGTAGTCAAAGGTCTCCTTCTATTAAATTTGGTCTTGGTTTTCATGAAACTGTTAAAGGAGAATCTAGTTCACAAGGAAGTGCTAAAGATTCAAAGGATATCAATGCAAAATCTGAAGTAGAAACAAAAGATCAACCAAAAATCCTAAACTCTCAAAAGAAATCATTCCCTCCTATGATCAATAATGTTGAATGCTTTAAATGTCATAATTATGGGCATATTGCAGCTAATTGCAGAAGCAGAATGTTTCAGTCACATACAAACAGATTCTACACAGAAAGGTACTCTGGTTTCTTCAAGGGATATTGTTTTTCATGTAGCAAGTATGGTCATAAAGCAGCTGATTGCAATAGAAGAAAGAATAGATAAACACATTATGATCCTTATGCTTACTTTTCTGGTCATGCAAGATGTTATGCCTGTAACAAGTATCGACATGTAGAAAAAGAATGCAGGATGAATGGATCTGAGAAATTGGATAATTTCTAGCACACAATAAGATATTTCAAGCAAAGCTGGAAAAGGAAGGAGGACCGGTCAAAAACGTAGGGGATAATAATCCTACTGCAGTCATCTGGTTCTAAAGCCTACCTCTCATAATGGATGCAGAATAATGTGAGATACATTATAGGGATTAGTAATGTATCATCACAGGGGGAGCAATGTATGGTGATTCTCATGGTTGGCTTGGTAATTCTGGTTATGTTTATTTTTGACAGTGCATCTGATGTGAAGAAGACAGGTACAGGTGGTACAAATTCAGGGGGAGATGAAGTTGTGGAAATTTTCAAGTGTTTCACTTTCCATACGTGGGTTTAGTGAACTAAAGCCGCGTATACATGCGAGTTCTGCTGGAGACAGTCGCGTATGCTTTTCTGATAAGAAAAATAGTAAGGTAGCTAAAGATCAGGAACATAGGTCCAAGGGGAGCATCAGTCTAACTACTAATGAGTGCATTGTTGGCATTGTATCTGATTATTCCTTAGTTCTTTCTCAAATGATGACGACATGATACATGGTTTCTTATGATAAGATTATGGATGAACCCTAATTGCTTTTTGCTGAAGAATATCTTTTGTTTTCACACATGGATAAGATGGAAGTATTATGATTCAGAGATAAGGATAGATCATGCAGAGTTTGTTGCTGATGACTTGTGACACGATTGAGATCTTATATATATACATAATTCCTACACAAATTTGATTATGAAATAAAGATAAATCATGAAGATCTTGGTGATAACAGATCACATGGATGATTGCTTGACACATATTTTCTATTGAAGAAGTTTCTCTGGTGTGATAATTCCTATTGGGAAGAATTTTTTGATGCTGCAAAAAGTCTTAAGGCCTGGTTACTGATGCACTTATTCTACAAATGTTGATGACACTTGAAAACAGAGCTGCATTGTCCTATCTTTCTTCTCTCATATATCCCAGGGAAGCATTTGAATATCTTAGACGGAAGTTGGGAGTTGTCTCTGCCATGAACAAGATCAAATCTACTTAAAATCAGAAGATTAAAATTGGATACACGAGTTTCCTGAAATACAGTCGCGTATATACGCGAGTTTATACAAAGAAAACCGCGTATGGGTATTTGCTGACAAAATTCTGGTTCAGCATTCTTCAGCACAGCTTCAGTGTTGTTTGGTATCTTTGGTGGTGTTCCAGTTCTCATAATTCTGTTTCATTCTCTAAATATTATTGATGAAGATGCCTTGATGATTTGTTGTTGAAAGTGTTCAGGATGCACAAACAAAAGGGGAGCTTTGGTCATATGGAAAGGATGCATTAGATGCACAGTTTCAGGGGAGCATTAGCCTTGCTAAGTATAATGCATAGTTTGCATTATGATGATTCTGAAATATGATCTCTCTCTTGAGGTCTTTTTGATATTGGTTATAAAAAGTCAGATTTGTAATGTGATGAAAAGGTCATGCTGAGACCTATGATGTAAAATTGTAATTTTCAGTCATGTAAGGACTTGTTCAAATTTGTAAACCCACTTGGTTGGGTAGATGAGTCAAAATGTGTAATCCCACTTGGTTGGGTACTTGTGTAACATATGTAAATCCACTTGGTTGGATCCTTGATGTAAGTATGAGTCCTTGGTGATAGGAAAGGTCATAAAGTCATGTACTGCATTGAAAAATATGTTTTGAAGATTCGGCATGAACTCAGGGGGAGCATGGTAACTTCAATGAACATCAGATCTACAAAGCTCTTCTTTCTACATGTGGAGAAAAACATTGTCTTGGCTTTGATCCGCCCTTTTCCCTTGATGTCAAAGGGGGAGAGTAACATGGTGTTTGAATAGGGGGAGAGTATCATTGTGCTTATAATCAACGTATCTATCTGTTGTGATGATCAAACACCATCATGGTTGCCATCAAGTCCAAAGGGGGAGATTGTTGGCATGTGTTGTCCTTGATGGAAGCCTACTTGATGAAATGAGATTGTTGGCTATATGATGCAGAGTGTTGTCCTTGATGGCAACCTACTTGATAACATTGATGACAACCTACTTGATGAGTTAAGGGGAGATTGTTGGCAATGTGATACAATGTATTGACTTTGATGGAACATGCCTGATGAAGTTGTCCTTGATGAAAGTTGCTTGATGAGTTGCCTATGATAAGCAATCCATGTGTTAAATATGTAAGGATGATGTATCTATGTGTTAAAATGGAAGGATTATATATCTACAGATAAGCTCAGAAGTAACAGAAGAAATGAATTCCAGTAAAGTGCCAGAAAATTGATAAATATGATGTGTCACAAAGCATACGCGGGTTTGTTAAGTAGAAGTAGCGTATGCACGCGGAAAAGTACGTGCCAAGTCGCGTATGCCCATTTGCGCTCTAAATTTAGAATACCAAGGGGTGTTACCATGGTATTGACCCATTGTATTGAGCGCTGGATTATCTATTTGATCCCGTCCAGGAATACCATCGGAAGTGGTGTGGTTTTGGCTCATGGTATTGACAAAGGCTAAATCTATTTAAGGAGAAGATAATCATGGTGAAAGGGTGTGAAAGTCTGGGTATTGAATGAATACTTCACTCTGAATTATATCTGCATGGGATGAATTGATTGATCTGAATTACTAATGCACCTATGAAGAAAATGATGAAGAGGGATCTCTAGATCTGAAATGTATATGTATTTTCTAGATCTGTTTATGGAATTTTTAGATCTGAGATGGGAAATACTTTCTGAAGTAAAGGATGAAATCTAAGTTGTTTATCTGATCTGAAGAGATGCACAGTCCTGAAAAGTTACAAATCTATACGCAGGTTCGCTTAATTAAAAGCGCGTGTATACGCAGTTCTGCTTAAGGAAAAGCACGTATGGGCAGTTAGGGTTTTCTGAAGAATGCACAGAAGTATACGCGGTTTGGTGTGCATAAAAGGACGTACATACGCAGGTTCAGTGAAGTAAAAGCGCGTATGGAATCTAGGGTTTGCTGAAGTAAGTGAAATGAACTATCTGATCTGTTTTGTTGTTTTACTGCTATCTGTCAATAATGTATTCATACAGAACTGGGTTGTTTGAATAATGAATATATTAATTGAAGATCAAGTTGTTGGTTGATTGGTTAATGATTCAATGAATGAATTGATGGGGTTATAAGTTTCAGTTTGATATATGATGAGCTTAAATGCGTGGAGTGGGTCCAGTCTGAAAATCTGATGAAAAGAGGCCTACAAGTTGTGTTGTATGGAAGTTGTTGGATCCAGTATGAAAATTGATGAAACGTGGTCCCCATGGTGGTGCTGAGGGTCAAAGCCTTCAGTGAGGGGGTTGTAGCTCCCTTCCAGTGGTAGATGGTAAACGAGAGCAGGGGGTAGTAGCTCCCTTCCAGGAGAGGCTGGTAAACGAGAGCAGGGGGTAGTAGCTCCCTTCCAGGAGAGGGTGAGTAGCGAGGGGTTGTGTAGCTTCCTTCTGAGAGGCTGGTAAACGAGAGAAGGTTGTAGCCTTCTGCAGGTGGGTGCCTACGTGCTGGTATGAGTCTGCGCCAGTACATGGTTGTAAGATGTTTTCTTTATAATAAAAATATTGAAGACAGAGACGACGACAGTGGTGGTTTTCTCCCAACTTGGGTTTCCACCTTAAATCCTGGTGTTCATGTGTGTTGATTATGTGTGATGGTTTATTCTGTTATTACTGCACATGCTTACTGCTAACTAAACATCTGATGAATGGATGATGCATATATCTACGTAAAGAACTAAATGCATAATAAGATCTCTGTATATACGTGAGTTTTATGAAGGTTATCCGCGTATATATGCGACTTGGGTTCAGTAAAGTAGCGTATGGGTTTTAGAGAAAGAAAAAGTAAAAGTTACGAGTATGCTCTAATCTGGGATTCACTACACCCCCCCCCCCCTTTCAGTATTTTTCCCAACATAATTCATTTGGATTTATTGTTTATTGAAGATGTTAACAGACTGACTCCAAGCATTAGCCTGGATAATGAAGCCAAAGACATGTCTAAAGATGAATCCCAAGAGGAATCTAATCATGATTCAGGGCAATCACAACATAGTTTTCAGAATTCAGATCACTCTGATAATGAATCCAAAAGCAGGATTGAGAGCCAAAATAAAATATTTTTTAAAGTAATCAAAGGGATTGAAATTCAAGTGGAAGGAGGACTTAATGGAGCTTGATGATCTTCTCAATAAATTCAACATATCCAGAATACACCCGATCAGGCAAAGAAGTCTCAGCCGAAAGATTTAAACAACGAACAAGAAAAAATTTCCAAGGCACTGCAAAAACAACAGCCAAAGCCTAATATTGGTGAATCTTCAAGTTTTCAAACACCAAAGCATTCTCAGAATTTAGTGGAAACTGCAATTTCGCTACAGCAGGTACCTAAAGTTCATGATCAAGAGATCATATGTGACATACCCTGCATAGCATATTGTTTTACATATTGAATAAATACCCTCACTTGATGTCCTCTACAGTCTTAATCATAAGGTTGTAGTTAAGAGAATAAAGAGGAGAAGAATGGATGAAACAGTTTCAAATCTTATGAATGAATCTGTTGACATTCTATGGAAAGACCCTTTGGCTGATCCTACAGAACATCTAACTAAGTTATCACAATACAGAGGAGCATATGCTACTGCAACCATTGATAAAACCACCGAGGTACAACTTCTACTGAAGCAAAAAGAAGACAAAGTACAAGATTTAGAGAGACTGTTAGAGCAGGAAAATTTTAACTCCAGTGGGTAGATGGAATTGAAGATGTATCAATTTCAAAAGGATTTCGAAAGAATGAATTTGCAACACCAGGTGTAGATTATAGAGAAAGAAGCAGAGCTTGAAACAGTAATGAAAAAATTAAAAAGCCAACCTCAAGTAGAGTTGTTCATAAAAGAAGCACAAGAAATGAAAGCAAAGCTAAAGCAGAAACAAGAAACGTTTTGTCAACAAGCTTCAATCACCAGCTCTTATTGTGATACAAGCAAAATCATTATCCAGCAAGTGGCTAACAGGGGGCTTGAGTGTGAGAGAGTTGAAAAGAATATTAGTGATTTTATTCAGTGGAAAGGATCTGACTCAGGAAAGAAAGTTGACCTACCTCAGATAGATAATTTTCACAAGGAGATTTTATTTAAGGATTGGTAAGTTGTTACACAGTAATTTGTCACTGTCCCTACCATTCCCCGTCCCGCACAATGGAGGACCCATTATGTGACCTGTGAGCAATGTCAAGCCTTGAAAATACCTTCATTGCATCCCTTTCCATGAGGAAAACATTTCTTCTGTTTATCATTTCCTGAGCAGACCCCTAAAAACACTTGTTTTTGCCTTGGCACTGGTAGCCCGTTATGTACTCGTGCCAATGGGGGAAAATTAACACTAAGCCCACGCCAATTGGCGCTCTGTCCCAGTTAAGCACCCGCGCCACTCTGCTTTTGGAAAGTTTTTTAAAAAAGAGGCGAAGTTTCGATTACAACAACTTCGTGGATGAGTCATCAGGAGTGGTTTCGCCTGAATAACCATGGCCTTCCTCCTTTGGCCTCTTGTTTCCACCTTATGTGGAACCTCCCAAGGGATAAGGCCTCCCTTCCACTATTGTAGGGATCCCAACCTCCTCCTCTCCTCTATAAATATAGCCTTCATCCATTGATGAAGGGGCGGAAGGGCTGAATGGCTGAATAGATAGTCTTGAAGTGCCTAAGCTTTGAATCTCCAAATTCCCAAGAGCCTTTTTGCTGTAAGAGCCCTCTTTCTTCCCTTAAGGCCGACTCAATTAAGGAGACTATCGTCGAGAGACTCTGGAGAGGTTTTCCCTTTCCCTGGCAAGCTTTGCGAGACGTGAACGACTGGAGACCCATCCGAAGGAGACCACGACGTCAGAACATTGGTTGTGATCTCTTTCGATTGTTATTTAATGAATGATTACGATTATGGTTCCACTCTGTTTTCGATTATGTTAATATGAGTAGTATCCTTTCTGACTGATATTTAGTTGCGTATGCTGGATTTTATGCTTGTATCTGTTTGTTTCTTGCATGTGCAGGTGTCCATCCGCGGAGATCGTGGAGGATCGTGATCTGCCGAGGCTGAGGAACGGGAATGCTCTCTTCTTCAGATCGTAGCATTGGATTCCAGGTAGGCCTCCATCTTTGGTCTTTTCATTCGTGACTAGGAACTTGCGTCGTAACATTTCATGATTGTTGCTAGACCCCTGATGGGCTAGTAGGGATCGCCTCTGTCCGCAGAGGGGATTTACCTCCTCAACAGAAGTACAACTGAGACATGCAGAAAAGGCAGTAGAAAAGGCATCAAGGTTAACAAATGAAATTATTGAATCTCTTAATGAGCAACTTTTGAAAGTTGAACTTGCTAAAGAATCCAAAACTTAAGTGCTCTCAGAACTCAAGCCATTAGAAGAACAGTGGAAGCAAAGGACAAAGATGTAGGAGGAAATGATTAAAAAGATAAATAACTTTGATCAAGAAAATTACTGGAATTTTCTAATCAAACCTTATCATCAGTGCCTAACTCTTCAGTCATTAACTGATTCAACAAATAATTCACAACCATCACTTTCGAATGCAGTATTCAAAGTCCAGATCAGATCAAGAATTTCGTAGCCAACTCAACTAAAGCCAATGGTGGATATTTGTCAACTTCGAGATCAAATGCGCAAAAAGGATCAGCACACATTGTCATCTTGTTATTTTATTTTCCTAGATTGTAGTTTAAGTTTTCTTTTGACGAGGATGGTTGTTTGAAACCTCCTCTATTTTTTGTAATAATCTATTTTTAAACATATTGTAGTTTAGTATTTAAAACCTTCTCATGCATTTAGAGAAGGGTCCAGAAATTTTTCAAAAACATTTGCAAAGAATGCACTTCTGTAAGTTTGTAAATGCTTTTATGAATTAATGGAACGAAATATGTTATCTTTTGACATTTAAAGATGTTTAACTGATGTTGCACTATTGTACTCTTTAAATTTCTTGAAAGTGAAGAGGATCAGAAAACTACTGTTGGTTTATATGAGTAGGACTTCATATATATGGTACTTCTACTCCTTATATTAAGTTTTATTTTTAGATTAACAGTTATATTTTTATCTACATTATATATTTTAACCGTTACCATAAATAAATGTTAAATGCATTTATGTACTGATATTTGTTTATGATATCTTATCTTATAATCCTTTTAGTTTCAAAGATAAGTTGTAGTGGAGTTGTATCATTCACGAAACTAGACTTAGAAAATAAGTTTGTATTTAATTTTTTGTTACTCCTTGTTGAAAAAATCAAGATCTAAGAGGAAAGGTTGGCAATAGGAATGTTTATAAGTGGATGCCTTGCGTCTTCCATAGTAAGAAGTGCCAAACGTGGTATTGATCCAATCTTTCCATGTTCCCCCAATGAATGGCTTATGGATATAAAGCCTTCCGGGAAATATCTAGAATCGTGAGCTGATAATAACTTTTGGCTTGTTGAACATGCCCTTACATCTAGAGATGATGATCTGCTAAAATACCCGATGATCCTGACCGAAGTCGGCATAATAATTGAGCTCCAACATAGAATACAACACATTTTTAATCAGACAGACCTTGTATGCCACCTATTATGTGAATAGCACTGCCAAAGGTACCAAAATACATCAACCCTACGTGTAACTTTCAAAGGAGTGTTGGAATATTTCTCCAGCACGGGACTTGCTTCTACAAAATCATCAATCGTGACTTTGACAAACACATGGCCAGTGTTCACCACTGCCAGCTTCTTCAACTCAAATATAAAACTCAGAATTTTTTTAGCCTTCCTTTCATTAGTGTGAAACCATTCAGAGTCACTTTCCTCTTCGTCAGCACTATTGTTTCAGCCAGAACAGAGTTTTGAAAACCTGTGAATTTCTCTGCAAGCTACCCACACTTGCTCTTCCAACAACCTTGAGCCTCCGCACGCGAGGATTCAAGACTTTGCAGATCACTTTAGATCTGGTTCTTCCTTGTTCACCACTCTCTTCCACGAATAAATTAAGGCGGAGTCCAATTTAATTTCAATAAAATTCACCAGCACTGTATTTGACCTGCAAAAACCTGAAACGAATTTCGAAGGGGGGCATATCTGGTTAGCGGTATTGTGATGGGGGGGTGTGAACTTTTATGGGGATGACACATGGGTGTAGGAGTGGAAACCAAAACCATTTATTTCAGACCCCCCAAACAATAAAGTTTGAATGGTGAAGGGGGGGGGAGGGCCGAAAAATGATATTGGCTATTGGATGCAAACCGGGGGTTTAATATGGGCGAAGAGATGAAGAAGATTTTTATGATGAGATGAGCTGATGAATGGAAGGAACTAAGCTTATATCATAAGTTTAATTCAATGTGTGGGAGGTAAGGAGTTTCACCTAATGTTTTATACTTTTTCAAAACATTTCTTCCATGCGCCTGTTAAGGGATTTCCGAACCTAAGAGAAAACATTATTTTTCCTTTTGACTAGCAGTACCCACTAGGAAATAAATGGAGCATTATTTTTAATATGAAAAATGTGAAGAAAAAAAATTATTCACCTTGAGATCCTATAGATTATAGGATACTAACACCTGCAACATTTCATGTTGCTCCTGTAGCAGTCCTTATTGCTCCTATAAGAATTCTTTCTCTCCCTGTAATAGCCCTATTTTTTTCTGCGGCTCCTTTTCTTTTTTCCTGTATCATGGTAGCTTGTGCTTTGAGCCTCTTAGATGTGAATTCTCTAGTGGTTTTCCTCCCTATGGGTAGAAAAGGTTGTTTACCCTTGGCTTTAGCGGAGGTAACCTCCTCTATTTTTCCTTGAGAAGGTCCCACTTCTTCTCTTTGGTTGGCTAACTCATCAATGGTGATAGGGACTATTAAAGGAGGCTGAGGCTTCCCTTGCTTTATTTTGGTGCTCTTTCTCTTCTTAAAGTTCAAGTGGCCTTTCTTGGGCTGCCTTCTCTTGGGCTTGACAGGTGTTCTAAGTGTGGCTATGGTAGAAGCCACCTCTTGTTCTATGTTTCCTTGTGACAGATATATTTTCTTCCCTTGTATTCATGTCCTTTGAGATTTAGAAGGCACATGAGGGTTCTCTTCCTCTGGTCTTTGTTTCTCTCCCTCTTCTTCCTTTTTTCTTGCTTTCTCTTCCTCTTCTTCCTCTATTTTTTCTTTCTCTTCCTCTTCTTCCTTTCTTTTTTATTTCTCTCCCTCTTCTGCCTCTATTTTTTCTTTCTATCCCTCCTCTATATTTTCTTCCCTACCTCGAGTACTAGATGTTGGTGTTCCTTCTTATTGTGTGGAGGTAAGGGTTTTTGTCTCAATGAAGGCTTCCCTATACATGTCCACAAATTTATCCACTGGGTTCTTAAGGTGGCTTAAGGCATCCACGACAATGAGCTTGATAAGGCCATGATGGGAAATGTGTTGGTCTTACCTTCCCTCACTTTCTCGCTCATTTCAATGATGGACTGTAAGAGGCAATATGGAACACTAAGCTCGTTTGGAATTGGAAGTTATGTCTGGAACCTTAGCTCATAGAGTAGCCTAAATTGATAGTCATACACAATGCTCAACCTCCCCTCAGTGGATATGTACTTGAGGATGTGATAGGCTACTTCATCCCAAGGGTAAGGGAGGCTCTATCTTCTTACTCCATTTTTTTCTTCAACGGGCTTCTCCTTATGGAGGAAGAATTTTTCTTGGATGTAACATTTATTGTCTTATCCTCCTTGCCCCATCGAACTTCTAAGGGTATGGTGGTTAATTTTTTATCATATTTGTATTCAAATGGATGGAAATTCCTCTAAAAACAGTAGTGGCATTGTCTTCTCCCTGAGAATTGAGGGCCATGGAAAATTAATATGTTACCTCATCATCATACCCCTTTAATTTCTCAAATAAACCCATCCACTAATGTCTCGGGAAAATATCCCAAATAGGAGGATGTTGATGGATTATTTTTGTGTTTGTGGTTTCTCTTCGATTTAACCCTCCCCCCATGGATCCTAATGCTCCTTCCGTAAGTTATCTAAATGAAATTTTGTATGTTTTCCTCTGAGCAGACTCAAGTGCAGAGGTAAAGACAGGGTGGATAATTTTTTTATTTTTGTGTCAGAGAAGGAGAAGGATGATACCCTTTACTATGGTAAATTTTTTCCTCTGCTCCCGTCTTGCCTTCTTATGTGATGAAACAAATCTACAAGGGAAATTACTTGCATGTTGGCTCGAGGGGTCCTAACCCAGGTTCGTAGGTTAAGGTTTTCCAACAAACCCCTATACTACTGGCCCTTTCGGTAGTGACCTGCTTGCACAGGTCAAAGTCTCACCCGAAGCAGTATGGGTGGGTGCTGGAACCAGGTTTCCCCACCCTGAGAGAGGATAGGTAAGCCAAGAAGAGCTGCGTCTGGCTTTATAATGACCAGATCGCCTATCTCAGAGCTAGATCTATAGAACTCCTTCACATCTACGTGCGCAAGGTCAACTATACCTATTGTACTCAACAAATCATATACTTCTAAAACAGTAGTGCAGCATTACAGTTATTCATAAGACATAACAGAACAGAACCAGATGCAAAAGAAAAACTTAACACAGTACTTTCGCAGCTTAATACAGAATATGCATAACACAGCAGCTATCAAAGATTCGCATCAACAGTACAAATACATTCAGCTACGCAACAACCTTTCTCGTTCATCAATCCTTCAGTTCCCTCTTACAATACCCAAACCCGACCTGCGCACACAGCAGCAGGGTCCACACACCGCAGGACTTGGGATCTCCACGCACATAGCCAGTAGCAGTCCTTTCCCCAAAAACCCAAACAGATCTAGTAAGCCACAATTCTCATCAAGAGCTCATCATCCTCCTCTACAATTCAAAATGTCCCTATATTTATAAAAATCTGGCCTAATCTTTCCTATGGTCCGCAAACCATGGTTTGCGGACTCCAGAACTACCCTTTAACCCATTACAATGCTTTCAGGGCTTTGTCCCACCCCAAAACCCCTGCGCTAGACTAAATATAATAAAAAATATACAAAATCGGACCAGTTTCGCAGCTTGTAGGGGACCTTGTTCCAACAATCCCCCAACACAATCTTGTGACTCATCCCAAGTCACTGTGGTGGTGCGGTCTCTATCTGCGCACGTAAGGTATTGAAGGCTGCGATTAGTGAAGGTAACACTTCTTAACTCTGGGCAGCAGCACTCTATGTAATGTCTACAAGCTTCTGGGATGTCGTTCCTGCAGTAGCTGTGGTAACCCGATCTAATATATGGTTGAGTCGCTCAATTGCGCCATGAGAATCCTGTGATAGCTGGAGGGTGGCGTCGCCCCATAGCTTCAAGCGCTTTGTGATGGCATGCTTCGTTCGTCGGAGATTCGTAATCGTGTCTCGGAGTGCGTTGCTAGTCTTCAAGATTGCCAGATGCTATGCGGGGACTAGGGAGGGAAAGGTAGTTTCGATCTGATCGAAAGCAGCTTCCTTCTGTCATAAGTCCTATTTGACGTTCTAAAGAACCGGGTTGAACTGGACCATTGATTAGGGCTGCATGGCTGCCTCGAGCAACTGAGTACCCAGAGTAAGCTATCCCATAGTGATGTTCGTAGCTTCTGTTACCAGCGTAGCACGCTGAGCTCATACCTCTGGAGGTGTGGCAGGTTGTACTTGGGCCTGTAATGCGGTGGGTTGTTGGTCCATTTGGGTCTTGAGAGTCTTTATTTCGGTTCGAGACGCTTTTAGTGTTGCAACCAAGCCTTCTATGGTAGCCCAGAGCGGAGCTAAAGCCGGGAGCTCATCTAGGACCTCTGTACCGAGCTGGTGGACCACCATTTCAAGTTGCGCCGTCTGCGATATAGCAAGGGAGACATCTTCGATCTATCGTGCGATGATCGGCATGGCCATATCGAGTGGTTGTTGCACAGTCCGATCACGATGATGGATCTCTTGAAGCATGGAGGTGTGTAAACCATGTAACACTTCACGGGGCAGCTACACCAAGTCTAATTGTAGTCTCATAGCCACTGGAAGGTGGGCGTCGACCAGGACAGTGCTAGGCAATGAATAAGCATGGCTTTCGTTTGCAGTTAGCCCGGTATTGCGGGTAAAGCGCAGCGTATCCATTTTTGGCCGGAGGTCTCAAAACTCAACCTGCATGGCATCGATTGCAATCATTTGTCGTGCTTCTATGATCGCCCACTGATCCTCTGTAGCCAGAGTGAGTGAGTCTGTGATTTGCTCGAGATTTGCAAGCTCCCTATACCGCTTCGTACCCCGGGGGGATGTAGTATCCTTATCATTCAGCCCTTTCCTTCATGAGACTAGCTGCGACTCGATTGTGTCAGCTCTCACAGTGATCTGTGGCAATTGCATACCATCTTTCATGGCTGCTTATGAGCCCATCCGATTGGAGCCTATGATCATCCCAGGTTTGGAAGGGGCGTTAACTTCCACCATATAGCTTTGATGCCAATCTGCGCAGGGTTTGAAGTCAATTTTCCCTTCAGGGAGCCAGAGGGAAATTACCTTATCAATTTCGGCGTCCCCAGACCCCCTCAACATAATGTTCGTAGGCTCTGGACTGGTAAGTGCCGAAGCGTCCACGGGGTTAGGGGTTGCCATATTAACGTAAGGAGGGGATCTTGGATTTGGAGACTCACAGGTAGCGGAAGTGAGTTGATTGGGTATGAACAGAATACTAAAGGTCCAGAAAATCAAGCAGCAGAATAATACTTGCATATTACAGAGATGATATGGAACCTTGATCGGAGTTATCCTTTCTCCCTTATAGTGCCCGTGGCTATCCAACGGTAGAGTGAATCTAACTTGGAACTTACCATCAAGAAAACGGTAAAAAATCACAATAAATTGTCGCATTAATTGCCAGCCACCTGTTTTCCGTAATGGTAATATTCCCTTTCTACTAGAGTTCATCATTCTGATTGTCATGCTCCCTATGGCCTTTCCACTGATCTACCGACCTCGGATGAAGCATCCATGCTACTTGCGCATCCAGAATTATAGCCGAAGTAGGGTGTGTTGTAATGCGATTCAGGTGCAGCCTAAGCAACTTGGCAACCGTGCGCATCCCGTCCAGTGCCTCGGTTGGGATAGTTCGGGGATCATCCTTTCCTTTCGTTGGGCTGAGATTGCAGTATTAAACCATGTGTGGTACCTGCGTTACCCATGATTCATATGCGATGTACAGACATGGTCTACCCTGAGTCAAGGCGTCAGTGTTCTGCAGAGCTGCGTCGAGTGGTCCTGTTCCATCTACCACCCTAAATGTTCGCAGAAACTCATCTCGCAAAGTCTCCCAATGGCAAGTGCGTTGATGTAGCTCCACATATAAATACCATGCAATTGGACGCAGTCCTAGAGCATGAATAAACAGGTGGACCTGTTCTTCTGGGGTTCTGTCGCACCATTGCGTTTCCCATGCGAGAAAGTATCTGCATGGGTCTTCTGACCCAAGGAACTTTTGGATCTGTCTCCCAGCTGAAGCTTCAAATCGCAGGATCATCTTATCCCGACATTCCTCCCAATTGCAGAATACCTTCCCATGCATGTCCCACCAGCGCACAGGTGTTCCATGCAGGGCTAGCTTAAGGGCCCATAGCCTGCGTCCCTTGGGAACTTCTACTTCGAATGCACGTAAAAATTCCTTAATGTTACCCGATTCCCCAAAGTAGGGCAGGTCTCTTACCTTGGAGGAGATGCAGTGGAAGTTCATGGTGACCCGAAGACATCGCAGCGTCGAAACCTCATGCAACCGGCCTTGCCAATTCTCTAGTTCCCCATCGGATTCGGAAAAGCATTCACTATCCTTTTCCCAGTAGAGTACTCCTTCCGCCATGGGGTTAATCCAATCTTCGTCCTGCATAGTGGACTTGTAAATGTGATCCACTTCCTCCTCATCTTGTACTGGCTCTGTATATCTTGTGCCCTCCGCGGGATCCAACGGTACTATTACTCGTGTGCCGTTATTTTCAAACACCATGCTGCGCTTTTTGAGATTGATAACACCCCCCATATCCATAGCCCAGTCCATTCCTAGGAGCGCAAGGTAGGGGCCCGCGTCTTCTACGATTTCTATTACTTAAAATTCAGCTTGGGCCTTTACTCCTGCGATATCTACCATGATTTTTGGCAGCCTTCCCAGAGGGATGATCTTCTGTTGATTCGCCATGCATAGCTATATGGTGGACCCTTCCAACTTAGGTTCTCCCATTCGTTGCCATGTTTGTTTAGGTAACACGTTCACATCTTATCCAAGATCCAAAATAACCTAATCCATCTCGTAGTCACCAATCTGCGTATTCAACCGCATTTCTCTTCCAGTGCGTTTTTTATACTTATATAGTTTTTGTACATCCTTGGTCCCTGGGGTTGGATTGGGCCGCGTTTCGTAGCTATTCATTAATGCCTGAAGGTTCTCTAGAGCCTTTGGGTTACATAGCAGCTTCATACATGCCTGCAGAAAGGGCTCGACCCCCTCATCTGTCTTGGGGTGTGTTGGTGCCTACACAGTAGCTGCTTCTTCCTGAGCGAAGTCCTGGTCAGCTATGGCCATTGGTTCTTGTCCCTTTTTCATGTTTGATCCTTCTTGACAGGTTAGAGGATCCCTGGCAGCCTCTTCCTTTGGTCCCAGAGTGACCATCCCACTGCGTGTTATGACTTTCACACTTGGGTCCATGTTCCTTAGCTTGGCTTTAACTCTCTGCACATTCTACGTGGGGATGGGATGCTTTTCCTGCATTTTTTCTATTAGAATTGGGAAATCTTCGATTGCATGGTCCAGCTGTCCATGATATTTGTAAGATTTCCTTGTAGGATTTGAGCAGTCCCTTGCAAAGTGTCATACTTCCCTGCAGTTATAGCAGATTAGCTTCCCGTGTCCTCGACTTGGGCTTCCTCCCTGACCTCCCCTACCCCTTGCTGGAGAGCCACCAAAGCTCGCGAGAGATCTAGGTGACGCAAAGTCTAACTATACCCTATACAAGTTTCCTCGATCTATCATCAGGTTGTAAGTTCGACAGTTATGCTCATCGTGTCCTACCAACCGGTAGAACCTGCACCACTGTTGCTTCAGTTCTGGGACATATGCTCCTAGCCGAGGGCAATGGTTTGTATCGTGCAGCCCCGCAATGTGGCAGTCATCGCACCATAATGCAGACCCGCTTGAGCCTCGACGCACTAGGTTGGGTTCTCCAATTTCTCCTGGACGAACCGGACTAGGTCCTCCTACCTGCATGTAATCTGTCAATAGAGGGCATTGATCCTTCGTATGGCTAGATACTCGAAATCGTATGCACCATATATCTGTGTCGGCTCCTTTTCCTCGTTCCTTTCGCAGGTTCTAAATTTCCATGTGCATAGCTCCAAGCTGTTCCTGAATTCGTTGTACCCCTAACGAAGTATCTTCTCTGGGTGCAGAGTCTAGTTTCATAGCGACTTCCACAGCTTTTTCCTACGACTCGAAGGTTTGGTGACTCATTGGCATGCGCAAGTGGGGCAACAACATAGCGATGAACCTTTTCGTATGTTGTCTATCGTCATACTCAAATCCCCCTTCCCTGATTTCTCTCTTCAGTCGCTGATCAGCCTCCCATACAGATTCAGATGCTCCTTGCTTGAATTCCTTCACCTCTGCTACTGAATGAGAGTAAGATTTTGGTTTTCAGAACTATTGTTTCAGAGTGTCCTTAATATCTTGAAGGGATGCATTCCCGTTCTGAGATATGTATCGCATATACCAGTCCAACGCTCTTTCTTCAAATGCTAGGGACAGTTGTGCCCTCTTCACTGTATCGTTTGTCACATTTTGTGCAGTCCATACGAAATCTGCAACAAACCAAAATCAGTCCATATCCTCATCTCCTACCCCCTTGAAGGTAGGTATTTTCAGGTGCGCAGCCATATCATTGTCCGGCGGAGGTGGTGGTATGGGCGAACTCTTACTTTTGCACATCCTGGGCGGCGGTGTAACTGGGGGGCTTTGCACAGCCGTCTCTCACAGAGGGTTATAGACAGATCTTCCCCCTTCAAGGTTGGTTCGATAGTATTTACCACTCCGTGTCGTTCTCTCGTCTGGATCCAAGGTCATTCACTCGATATTACTACACAGAATACTCTTTTCGCACAGTAGTATCTTAATCAGCAAACGTAATGTCTTCAGAAACTTGCCCTAGAAAACTTTAAAGAATCTCCACTCTGCTTCAGAGTAGGATACGAACTAATCAATGGCAAATTCTGTCACAAACCCTCCTAGCACACTTTCCACCCAGTGATCCACCGTGCGAGTGATGGTATTATCGGTCCTTTCCAGCTACTGGATCAGCCCTGGAGTCCACTGAGTGACTCACTTGTCCTTCCAACACTTCTAGAACTCTATGAGCCTAGCCAACCACTCCTGAAGCTCGATCACAAATATCACAAAGAAAATTTCGTAGCTTTCTGTGAGAATGTACCTGTTTTTTCAATTTTCTGTCGTTAACCTCATGCTGTGATTCTCTTTTTATCGCAACTTCCTGAAGCTGCTTTTCGAACCACTCTTCAATTTCCTTCCTTTCAGGCTTCCAATACTCTCTTGTCATTACTCGATCCCTCTCTCAAAATGATCCCTGTCCCGGCAACGGAACCATTTGTTGGCTCGAGGGGTCCTGACCCAGGTTCGAAGGTTAAGGTTTGCCAACAAACCCCTATACTACTGGCCCTTTCGACAGTGACCTACTTGCGCAAGTCAAATTCTAACCCGAAGCAGTATGGGTGGGTGCTGGAACCAGGTTTTCGCACCCTTAGAGAGGATAGGTAAGCCAAGCAGAGCTGCGTCTGGCTTTATAATTACCAGATTGCCTATCTCAGAGCCGTATCTATAGATCTCCTTCGCATCTACGTGCGCAAGGTCAACTATACCTACTGTATTCAACAAATCATATACTTCTAAAACAGTAATGCAGCATTACAGTTATTCATAAGACATAACAGAACAGAACCAGATGCAGAAGAAACACTTAACACAGTACTTTTGCAGCTTAATACAGAATATGCATAACACAACAGCTATCAAAGATTCGCATCAACAGTACAAATATATTCAGCTACACAACAACCTTTCTCATTCATCAATCCTTTAGTTCCCTCTTACAATACCCAAACCTGACCTGCGCACACAACAGCAGGGCCTGCACACAGCAGGACTTGGGATATCCACGCACACAGCTAGCAGGAGTCCTTTCCCCAAAAACCCAAACAGATCTACTAAGCCACAATTCACATCAAGAGCTCATCATCCTCCTCTACAATTGAAAATGTCCCTCTATTTATAACAATCTAGCCTAATATTTCCTATGGTCCGCAAACCGTGGTTTGCAGACTCCAGGCCTACCCTTTAACCCATTACAATGCTTTCGGGGCTTTGTCCCACCCCAAAACCCCTGCGCTAGACTAAATATAATCAAAAATATACAAAATCGGACCAATTTCGCAGCTTGTGGGGGACCTTGTTCCAACATTGCATATTCTTGTAGCAAGCATAATTTTTTTATACAATTGCATGGAAAGTGAGGAGGAAGGAGGGAGTTTACCCTTTTTTGGATGACTTCTCAATATTCTTAGGGATTTTGATTAAAATTCTTGATATTTTCGGCTCCCTTTCTCCTCTTAATTCAACCCTATAGCACCTCTCATGTGTTCCTCTAGAAATTATGGTGCTCCTATACTAGTGGTATCCAATCATGTAGCACTTGTAAACTTAGTCTGTAACAGGTTTGTGGCACCCTAGGCAGGATCTAGTAGAATCTAGCTCCTCCTTTGGTACCTTGATGGGCCTCTCCAACTAGTTCTTTGGAATGATCAATTGTGCATGTCGAATCATGCCTTGTACTTTTATTCCCTTTTGTGGTAATGGGCTCAGAGTGCCTTGGTGACCTAGCCTTTGCACGAATTTCCTCTTTTAGCTATTGTTCCCACTCCTCATGATTATCACCCCCCTTATTTTAAATTTTCCATGTTGCATGGGTAGTTGAGTAATCTCCAGTTTACTAATTGAATATTTCCAAGCTTACTTGCCACCTCCAGATCATAAAATTTGATTCTCATTCATTAAACACACCTTTTTACCATTATGTGCATAGGGAAGAGGTGAGGGGTGTCATACCTAAGCCTACCTATGATGTTGAATTGTTGAGGTGCATGCATGTTTTTGAGTTGATGATCGATCAACTGTCCTATGGAGGTCTTGACTTCCTTTGTTTTTCTTATGCAAAGGTCTTCACAACATGATGATGTAATTGACTGATGAAGTCTTTTTTCCATGCATGTCTCTTTTCAAGGTTCGATCTGTTATTGCTCGAGTGAATAGGTGACCTTACAACTTCTCCTTAGGGATGGTGTGGCTTCTCTAGACCTCAAGAATGGCCTCTTGATGCCTCAGGGTGGCAAAATATTCATTATGGAGCTACAAGAATCCTTGGTATATGGTCTTGTTGGATCTGTGTAAGCTTCTATAGGACTGATCTCCTTCCTATAGCAGTCACTCAGTTCCTTCTTAAAACCTCATGTTGCATTGAGGGACTTGGATATGTCATAGTGAGTCTACGGACATGAAAAAAATATTTAGAAGATGGTGAAAGTGGCTGGAAGAAGAAAAGGCGAAAGCATAGTCCTTTTTTGTGTTTTTTTTCATATGGTCAGATATGGAATATTAAGGATGGAATTGGATAAATGGAGTGTATGATGGGTGGCAGAATTTGGGTGGACCTATCCTGACATTTACCAAAGAATAACATTACCTTTTGGCCCCTTTTTCGAAGTGGTTCTCCCTTCTGTAGAATTTGTGGCTACTCCTGTAGCATTTCTGGCTACTCTTGTAGCATTTCTAGCTACTCCTGTAGAAATTCAAGATAGTCCTATAGCATTGCAAGGTTAAGGAAAAATCAGGTGTAGTTTCTTACAAAGTGATGGAGAGAGGTAGGGAGGTGGATTAATGATGATGAAAATGCAGTGATTGGGCTAGGGAGATGGAGAAAGGGAATATAAACTATGTTCCTTCAACTATTTCTTCCATGACTGTCAAGAGTCCAGAAAAAGAAAAATGTCAGCGGATTTTATGTAAGGACTCCTCCTTATGGTTTGTTTCTTTTTCTCTCTCTTTTTTTGTGATACATGCAACCTGCCTCTGGAGAGGTTTTCAACCTACATGCCTACCCTAGGTGCCTCAAAGGAGGTTTTCACCTGGGGATATTTTCATCTTATTTCTCTCTTCTTCTTCTTTTCTTTTTTTTCTTTTTTTTTCTCTTGGGTTTCCTCATGGAGGTTTTCAACCCTAGATTGGGCCTTAGATGCCTCATGGAAGTTTTCATCTAGGCCCTTTATTTTTTTTTATTTTTTTTTCAGAAGCTTGGTGGATTGAGGGTTGTGTGGCATCCCAATCACATTCAACTCCTCATTAATTGAACTAATAAACTCTTCTTTGGATAGAGGTATCTTGTACAACTTCAACCTATAACCATTAACAAGCAAGGGGAAACCTTCCTCATCAAATTTTTTGATTTGGACAGACCCATTGTCATGAAATTTTTTAGTAGATAAGGGCCCAACCATATTTTCATTAATTTTCCTTTGAAATACTTGAACCTTGAGTCATACATAAGGGCCCACTCACCTTCTTGAAAATCTCTCTCCCTAATGTGTTTTTCATGCCAAATATTCCTTTGTAGCTATATTACCTCATTGTGCAGGAGAAATTGCAACCTGAATTAATCTAAACCATTGAGTTGGAGAAACCTCTCTTTTTGTGTTGCAGTGAGGTCCAAGTCTAACTAAGTTTCCTTCCTTAAGGTATTGTATTCAAATTCAATGTACAACAGGGCCTTCTTCCCATAAACTAATTCGAATGGGGTAAATCCAGTGGTGGTCTTCCAAGTGGTTTTGTAGGCCCTATTGGCTTCTATAAGTTTGTCTGCCCAATCCTTTCTTCTTCTACTAACAACCTTGGTCAAAATTTTCTCCAATGCTCTATTTTTTACCTCCATTTGCCCATTTTCCTGAGGGTGATAGGAAGTGGATATATTGTGATTGATGTGGTGTTGCTTCATGAGGTCTTCGATCATATTTGAGGTGAATTTTTTCCCTTGATAAGTGACAAAATATATTGGAAAACCAAACTTGTCGAATATGTTCTCCCTCAGAAACTCATCCACCTTATGCTCAATTGCTTCCTTAACTACCTTTTTTTCATCCCATTTATTCAGGTAATCAGTGCACACAATTATATACGTATTTTGTCTTAATGGAGAATCAATGGACCCAATGAAGTCCATGCCCCAATCCTCAAATGGATATAGAGTCACTTGAGGTTTCAAGGGAATTTCATCCTTAGTTGTGGGCTTACCCATCCATTGGCAATGATCATACTTGGTGGTGTACCTTCTTTCATCTTGATTTAGAGTGGGCTAGTAATAACCAACTTGTAGAACTTTGAAGGTTGTTCTCTTAGCAACAAAGTGACCTCCAAAAGGTCCATCATGACATGTTAAGAGGATTTAAAAGACCTCGTCTTCCCTCACACATCTCCTCAAGATCTGATCTGGCCCCAACTTGAAATATTTTCCCCAATCCAAGTGAATCGGGCACTTTTCCTAATAATATTTATTTTCTCCTTGTAGGAAAAAATATGAGGGAAACTCCCAAAAACCAAGTAGTTTTATATATTAGCAAACCAAGGAGAGAGCACCGAGATGGAAAATATGTGTTCATCTGGGAGGTTATCATCTACCATCTCCTCATTTCCTACAGACAAGGTCAGTCTTGAAAGGAAATCTTCATCCACATTCTCTTTCCCTGGTTTTTCAATAATAGTCAATTCAAAATGTTGTAATAATAACAACAATTTAATTATCCTAGCATTGACATCATATTTATTCACTAAATACTCAATGGTTTCATGATCAGTGAGGACAAAAGTTTTATATCCGGTGATGTAATGCCTAAACTTGTTCAAAGACTGTACCACAGCCAGGAGTTCCCTTTTAGTGATTGTATAATTTAGCTCAACTTTAGAAAGGTTCTTACTAATGAAATAGATAACATAAGGCAATTTTTCTTCCACTTGTCCTAAGGTTGTTGCTACATATTTTCCTAGTGCATATGTGCATATATGGAAGGGAAATTCCCAATTGGGACCTCTAAGGATGGGTGTAGTGGTCAGCTTTTATTTTATCACTTCAAAGGCCTCTTGACATTTGTCTTTCCAAAAAAGTTGAATCTTTAGCTAGTAGCCTGAAAAAGGGTGAAGCCAATTTACTGAAGTCTTTAATGGACCTTCTATAATACCCAACCAATCCAAGGAAGCACCTGACATCTCTTTTATTTTGAGGGATATGGACTCTTTTAATGATGGAAATTTTGTTGGGGACAGCCTATATCCCTTCCTTGGATATGGAATGGCCAAGGACAGTCCCTACCTTCATAAAAAATTCACATTTTTCTGGACTTAATGAGAGATTCATCTCATTTCATTTCTTCAAGGCTTTGCATAGGTTATAAAGAGCTTCCTGGAAGTCACAACCATAAGGAGTGAATTCATCCATGTATATCTCAACAGTGTCATCAACAAGGTCAGCAAAGATGCTCAAAACTTGCATTTGGAAAGTAGCAGGTGCATTACACAAACCGAATGGAAGGACCCTGGAAAAGATACCCCAAGGGCATGTGAATGTGATCTTGTCTTGGTCCTCAAGGTTGATCTATATCTAGTTGTACCGACTTAATTCATATAGAAAGGAAATAATCTCCTTCCCTACAAGGTCATCTAGGACCTGGTCAATAAAAGGCAAAGGGAAGTGGCCCTTATTTGTAGCCTTGTTAAGTTCTCGATAATCAACATAAATCCTCCACTTCCCATTTTTCTTGGGAACTGTGAAAAGGGGGTACACCCACTCACCATCTAAAATGGGGTATATGAACCCTGCATCTAGTATGTTGTGAAACCAGCTCCAAAAATAGAAGAAAAGAGATATCAACGCCTTAGAAATAATTCACTTCGAGGGGGCAACCTCAAATACATTACATGAATGAACAATTCTTGGATGATACAAATTACAAAACCTTCTTTCTATATATAGGAGTCCATGGGGCCACAATGTAATCCTAGCCGACCTAACAATAATAATTTAAGGGCACAATAATAACAATATGGGGGTTACAGGGGTGCAATAATAACAATAAGGGGGTTACACTAACAACAATAAGGGACTATACTAGTAATATAGGGACCTAACATGCCCCTCTCCTTCAAAAAAGTGTTGTCCTCAACGCTTGAGTAGCTCTGGGTGCTTCTGTATAAAATTCTCATCCTCCCATGTAGAATCTTCGGTGGGTAAGTTCTTCCACTTGATGAGATACTCTGAAATTGATCGATTTCGTAGCTGTCGAGTTCTTGTTTCCATGACCGCTTCAGGTTCCAATATGATTTTTCCTTCCTCCTCAAGTTCTGGCAATATTGTTTGAACTGGAAGATTTTCACCTATAACCTTCTTTAAGCATGAAACATGGAAAACTGGATGTACTCGCGAAGAAGCAGGAAGCTCCAATTTGTATGCCATAGAACCAATCTTTTGCAACACCTTGTAAGGACCATAGTTCTTTGGTGATAATTTATTATCCTTCTTAGCTTGCTTGAGGGACATTTGTTTGTATGGTTGTAGCCGTAAAAATACCCAATCTCCTACATCAAAACTTCTCTCGCTGCGATGTTGATCTGCCTGTTGTTTCATTCGATTTTGTGCCAAATTCAGGTTATCCTTTAAGAGTTTGAGAACTTCTTGTTGATGCTCGATGTGATCTTCCACTGCTTGAACCTTCGAATTTTCTCTTAAAGATGATGTGATGGATGGTGGATGATATCCATAAAGTGCCATAAATGGGGTCATTTTTGCTGCAGTATGGAACGAAGTGTTATACCACCATTCAGCTAGAGGTAACCACTTGACCCATTGTGTTTGTTTATCAGATACAAAACAACGAAGATATCCTTCCAAACATTTATTTACTATCTCAGTTTGACCATCGGATTGAGGATGATAAGATGAGCTATGAGCTAATTGAGTACCCAAACAAGAAAATAACTCCGTCCAAAAATTTCCAGTAAAAATGGGATCTTTGTCACTCACAATAACCCTTGGGCTTCCATGTAGCTTTTGAATTCTGTCCATAAATGTAGTAGAAATTGTACTTGCTTTAAATGGATGAGATAATGCACAAAAGTGTGCATACTTGGTAAGTCTATCAACTACCACCATGATGACACTCTTTACTTCGGACTTAGGTAAACCTGTGATAAAATCCATTGAAATCTCCTCCCAACGTTGACTTGGAATGGATAAAGGTTGTAGAAGTCCTGGGGTCTTAATTGTTTCCACTTTATTCTGCTGGCAAACCAAACATTCCGCCACAAACTTTCGAATATCAGATTTTAGGCCATCCCAAAAAAATTCTTTCTTCACCCTGTGGTAAGTTTTTAAAAATCCTGAGTGTCCTCCTAAAGGAGAAGTGTGCAATTCCAGAAGAATCTTTTGTTTTAGTTGGGAATTCTTACAAAGATATAAGCGATCTTTGTACCATAAGGAATCATTTTCCAACTAAATGTATCAGATGTACTAGGATCTTGCTGCAACTTTTGAATGAGTGTCCATACATCTTTGTCCTTCTTCCATTCATCTCTTGCTTCGGTTATCCAATCTGGTTGGATAATAGAAATGGCACAAAGCAATGCTTCCACCTCTTCATTCTTTCTTGTGAGTGCATCTGCAACAACATTAAGCTTTCCTTTTTTGTAGATTATTTCAAAGTCATAACCCAACATCTTTGTGACCCATTTTTGCTGCTCTTCTGAAGATAGTCTTTGTTCCAAAAAGTGTTTAAGGCTATCATGATCAGTTTTTACCTTGAAGTGTCTTCCCATTAGGTAAGTTCTCCATTTCTTTAGTGCATGCAGTATTGCTAACATTTCCTTCTCATAAATAGGTTTCTGTAAATACTTTCCTTTGATTGGACAACTTTCAAAAGAAATGGGTCTTCCTTCCTACATTAAAACAACACCAATTCCATTTACTGAGGCATCACATTCCACAATAAAGGTTTTTGTGAAGTCTGGCGTAGCTAAGACCGGTGCTAGGCACATTGCCTCTTTAAGATGTTCAAAGGCCTTAGTTGCTTCAAGAGTCCATGAAAATGCATCTTTCTTCAATAATGTTGTTAGAGGTGTTGCTATTCTTCCATAATTCTTAACAAACTTGCGATAATACCCTGTTAACCCGAGAAATCCTCGCAACTGCTTTATGGTTGTGGGGACTTTCCATTCCTTAATGGCTTTAATTTTGTTAGGGTCTACCTTAACATCCTCGTGAGATACAATATGACCTAGATATTCCACCTCTTGTACTCCAAAGAAACATTTGGATGTTTTTGCATATAATTGTTTCTCCTGCAATAGTTTGAGCACCCTGTCAACATGTTCAACATGATCCTTCCAAGACTGCTGTAGATTAGTATATCATCAAAAAATACTAGCACAAATTTTCTAAGGAAGGGTTTGAAAATGGAATTCATCAACCCTTGAAATGTAGAAGGTGCATTGGTAAGGCCAAAAGGCATGACCAAAAATTTATAATGACCCTCATGAGTTCGAAATATTGTTTTTGGAATATCTTCAGTCTTTATTCTAATTTGATGATATCCTGAACGAAGATCCAACTTGGTAAAATAAATTGCTCCATGTAATTCATCCAATAATTCATCAATCACAGGAATGGGAAATTTGTCTTTAATGGTGAGATTATTGAGCTCCCTATAATCCGGACACATTCGCCATGATCCATCCTTGTGTACCAATACTACAGGAGCAGAGAAAGAACTTTGACTAGGTTGAATTATACCCGCCTCTAACATTTCTGCAATCATACGTTCAATTTCGCTCTTTTGGAACTAAGGATATCTATAAGGCCTGATGTTTGGAGGAACACTTCCTGGAATCAAATGAATAGCATGATCATGATCATGAATAGGTGGGAGTCCTTTGGGAGTTTCAAACACCTTGTAATGATTGTCCAAGACTTGTTGGAGATCTGCAGAAATAGATGATTTTGATGTCGGAACTTCTAGTGAGCATAATTGTGCAATTACGCCTCGTTGTTCTTTCTTTAGAAGCTTTGTCATGACATTAGAGCTTATTATCCTTCCCGGCTTCCCTTCAATACCCCGTAATTCGACTTCTTTTCCTTCTGAAAAAAATTTCAAGAAAAGTTCTTGAAAATTAAAAGCTACCGTCCCCAAAGATTGTAACCATTGTACTCCTAGTACAACATCAGCACCTCCCATAGGAATGGAAAGAATTGGAATATTCAATACATATTCCCCCATGGTTAGCTTGATATTATGGCATTTTCGAGAGCAATTTATAGTTCCTCCATTTGCAACCATCACTTGACATTCTGGTGCTAGGTATAGGAAACAATTCAATTCCTTGGCTACCTTACAATGAATAAAATTATGGGTGCTACCTGAATCAATCAACACTATTACCTTTTTCTTCTTGATATTTCCTTCTATCTTGAGAGTTTGAGGAGTGGTAATTCTTGCCAATTCATTACACGATATTGTTGGACTCGTTTCTTCCTCTTCTAGGGCTGGTTCTTGGTGTATATCCTCTTATTTTGAAGATTCTTGTTCATTTTCTTCTTCCTCTTCAAAATCTATGTAAAATAATTTCTTCTCAGCACACTTATGACCTTTAGTGTATTTGCTATCAAAACTGTAGCAAAGCCCTTTTGCTCTTTTTTCTTCCAATTTTTGTGGTGTCAACCTTGTAGTTTGTGGAAATATAGGAGTAGCAACACTTCCATCTTTATAGAAGTGAATGGTAGGCTTCCTTATCGCCATATTTTTACATTCAAATTTTCTTTACAACCTGAATGCCTTCTCCAATGAATCAGGTTCCAAAATGTGAACTTCATGTTGGATGTTATCCTTTAAAGTACCTATGAAGAGATAAATCTTGTGTTCCTCTGGAATATCGGTTACCCTTATATTCAATTTTTGGAAGTCCTCAATGTGCTCCCCCACTGAACACTTTTGTTTGAGATTTATCAATTGGCTAAAGAAAGTGTTTCTCTTTGTATCCTCGTAATGTGTTATCATTTCCTCCGTAAAAATTGACCAAGTCACAATTTTTTTACGAGAGAAAAGTCATCGATACCATACAAATGTATTTTGTTCTACATGTAAAGTTCCAATGCGTACCTTTTGTGTGTTTTGCACATTATTGAGATCAAAATATTTCTCCATATGTAGTATCCATGTTACAGGATCCTTTCCATCAAACTTCCTCATATCCATTTTTGGAATATGGTGGTTCTTACCTCCAACATTAGAGTTTATGAAATCACGATTAACATTTATTTTTTTCTCATCATGAGTTTCCTCTACTATATTTTCACCATTAGGAAACATTTCTTGTATCAACCTTGTCAAACATTCCATGTCTGCTTTTAGATCATTCTTCATGTTTTCCATCTTAGCTTCCATGTCATCCATCTTATATTGCATACCAGCTTCCATGCCATCAATCTTAGCTTCCATGCCATTCTTCAAACCATCCATCTTAGATTCCATGGCTTTATTCAAACCATCCATCTTAGTTTCCATGCCCTTCTTCAAAACTTCCATGTCATTTTTTGTTGCTCTTTGCGAGAGCGAAATTTGTTGCACTTGCTCTTGTAATTTTGATATGTCATGTTGCCATTCTTTGTCTTCATGAGTCATAATAGAGCCTTCTAAAGGCTTAATGGGTGTTGACTTATTTATAGGGGCCATTTGAGAATCCAATACTGATATCTATTCTACAATATGCCCTTGGAATCAATTCAACTTGATTCTTCAAACAAGACTTATGCAATTCGGAAAAAAAAAAATACACACCTTTTACTTGCTTTTGAGGAGCTCGATATTGAAATTGAATTATATATATACTTGTAGATCCTCAATATCTAAAATTCTGCCCTGTATTATTCCTCTAAAGCTTCTTTCAAATGCCTAGGTCTAACTTGATTTGGATTCTTCAAGACAAAGTTATGTCCAATCTCCCACAATGACCTAATTGTGGATAGGTTCAGTAGAGCGAACTTGTATGACTTGCCACGTGTCACTATTTGCTCCTTTGGCTCTGAAATTTATAGACAGGAAACTACAGTCAGTTTAATTCCACTCACATTTTACAGAATTCCAATCTGATGCTTAGAGAGAGAGTTATGAAGATTTTCCCACGATCACCTCTTTGAGATGAAATTCGGGAGCCTGAAAAAGGCCTAACTTCCACAGATCATATCTCTGAAAATATTGTGAAATAAGCTCTGAAATTTTGTGACGATGTTCCTCAATATTTCTTCTTCGCGCTCTAAAAAATTTTAGCTTTTGAACCTTCATAGAAAAAAATTTATAGCGAAAATTTTGCGATGACATTTTTAAGTGAAATTCAGGAGCCTGCAAAAAGCTCTTACTTCCACAGATCATATCTCCTACAATATTGCGAATCAAGCTCTGAAATTTTGCGATAATGTTCCTCAGGATTTTAGTTTCGCACTCTAACAATTTCAGCTTATGAGCCTTCGTAAAAAAACGTTATAGCGAAAATGCCACAATGACCTGTTTTGAGCAGCGAGACCCTAGAATCCAAAGCTTTGATACCAAATGTTGTGAAACCAGCTCCAAAAATAGAAGAAAAGAGATATCAACACTTTAGAAATAAGCCACTTCGAGGGGGAAACCTCCAATACATTACATGAATGAAAAATTCTTGGATGATACAAATTACAGAACCTCCTTTCTATATATAGGAGTCCATAGGGCCACAATGTAATCCTAGTGGGGCCATAATGTAATCCTAGCCGACCTAACAATAATAATTTAAGGGCACAATAATAACAATATGGGGGTTACAGGGGTACAATAATAACAATAAGGGGATTACACTAACAAAAATAAGGGACTATACTAGTAATATAGGGACCTAACACAGTAACTTTTGTAATTCCTCTTTTGCAGTATCCTTAAGATTTGGGTTCATGCTTCTCTAGGGTTGGTGCACAGGCTTGCACCCCTCTTTAATGTAGATATTATGAGTATAAGCTGAGGGATGTGCACATTTTATCTCTTTATAGTCCCAAGAAAAAACATCTAAGTGTTTCCTTACCACACTACATAGTTTTTCTTCCTGCTCGGATGAGAGGGAGGGGCTGATATTTAGAGTTCTATATGGGCTAATATCACAACCTTAGCATGTTCTAAGTTAGGGTTAACATAGCACAAATTAGTCTCAAGGTTACTCTCGGATTCCTTTATCAATTCATCAACTAGCATGGTAGTGGGACGTTGGTTCTGTAAGATATGGTCAATAAGGTCATCTTCATCAAGTTGCCCCCTTCCTATAGTAGTGTCTAGTGTGCAGACTAGGTAGAGGGATGCATGGTAAAAAATTTCCTCTTCCTCATCCTCTAACCACAAGGGCAAGTCATGATCACTAGAAGGTTGAGCAGGAGGATACAACACAAGTTATTTTAACAGATGCCCATTCTTGATGGTTATGTTCCCAGCCCTACAGCTAATGTAGGCATCAGCAATGCCCATCCAAGGCCTTCCTAAGATGAGAGGATATCCATTAAACTTGGTTTAGGGCTAGAGGACAAGGAAATTAGTGGGGTACTCCTAAGAGTCAATGGATACCATTTCATCCTCAATAACTCCTTGAGGAGCTACTGTGGATCTATCTGCAAGTTGCCGTACTATAGTGGCCTTCCTCAATACCCCTTGGAGATTAAGATTGAGCATATTTTCCTTGGTCATCACATTGATTGCATCCCTAAGGTCAATCAAGGTATTAGGGGCCATAATTCCATCAATTTTCACATCCACCACTAGGATACCAAGGTCCAAGTACTTCAGGGATATTACCCTCCTAAGCATCAGATCAGACAATTACCCAAAAAAATTGATAATGCGAGTATCTCTTCTTCTTCTCCCAGACCTTTTGAAACACCCTTCCTTGATAAGCTCGCTATAAATGGGGACATATTTGATTTCCCAGAGAAGGGGTATTTGACACACAAGTTCTTAAATTCTCCCATAATTTCTACCTCTTCTAGGGTGTGGTTTTAGTTTAGACCAACCTCTCAGGGTAAGGGGGTGCATTGGATTGAGGGGCACTTTTCCCCTTCTCTCCTTCCAACTCTTTAGGTGGAGAAGGTGGGTGAAAATCTAGAAGTACCTTCCCAGACCAAAGGTTGATCTCTTGGATTTCCATAACATAAGCAGGATAGGATGTCTCCCCATTGTACACTAGTTGTGTATGTTATTGTTCAATTTTGGATTAGGTTGAGCGAACAATTGAGGTTTCTTAGGTGGGTTCTGGCGAGGGATTTTTGGTTAAGGATTAGGTGGAGGCATTAAAGAAATATTTTGGGTTGTTTGAGGCACCCTTGTGAGGAGTTTCCCCAATGAGGAGGTTGATGTGGATATGGTTGGAAAGGAGGGTTGATAGGTTGATGAGGACATTGAGGAGGATAAGGCCAAGGAGGATGTATGGGGCATGATGGATGCGTCCAAGGGTACCAAGGCTTGAAAGGTGCATTCTGGTTTGGATTGTAAGGAGGATAAAGTGCACCTTGCATGCCATGTTTATATGGTTGAGGGCCTTAAGGCCTTCTTTGGTTAATGAATCATATTTTCTCCGAACACTTCTATGACATTCAATGGGCACTCATTCCAAGGATGTCTCTTAGTGCATCTAGGGAAGAATATAGCTAGTTCTCTTTCTGCTTCCTCTTGCTTCCTTTTGATATGCATAAAATCCATCTATAGGGAAGGTATGCAACATAATACTATTAAAATCCTCCAATATTTCCTTTCTCATGTTTGATGGTTGATGCAGAGGAAGATGAACTAGCCAAGCCTTGGCTAGACCTATCCTTTTCCCTAGCATCCCTAGGGTGATTTTTGAATATTGTCTTGATGTCATCATAAGGAAATTCATAGATGTATCCTTGAGACAACATGTTTAGGGTCTCCATTACGTCCTCCCTGATCCCTTGAAGAATAACCAACTAGATTGACTTACGGTCAAGGGTACAGTTAGCTCTCTTATAATTGAGTTGGAACATTTTCTCATAGTCCTCTAAATATTCATATGGTCCTAAGGTCATCCTAAATATTTTTTCCTTTTTTTATTTGGACCTATAGTAATCCATGTAATTCTCATTAAAGGATTGTTGCATTTGGGCCTAGGTAGTGAAGATATAAACCCATGAAATAGCGCAAGGATGCATCTTTGAGGGTATATAGCAGAAACTTCAGCTTATTTTCATCATAGGTCTAGTCATAGGTCCTAGAGACAACAAAAAATTCAAACATGGAGGTGTCAGGGTCTTAAGAGGTTAGGCCATAGAAATGTGGAAGGGAAACAAGATTTGTATTCTTCATTATAGCCTCCCCATTGGTTTCTCTTATATGAAAAATCTCATTTTGTTTGTTTTCATCCATGGTGTGGGTAGGAAAGGTGGGAGCTTCTTCTCCTATGAGTTCCTCACCTAGAGGGTTTTCTAACTCCCCTAAAAACAAAGAGGGAAGTTCACAGTCACCCAAGAATAATGAAGGTTGGTTGCTTGAAGGGTTGGGGGTTTTTCATAGTAATTTACCTTGACTATCCCTACTCCTATGAGGCATGAAAGAACCAACTCTATTTTCTTTTTATTTTTCTTCCCTTTTTTTGAAACTTTCAAACTAATAGCACTGATGAAAAACAAAACAAAAAACCAAGCAACTTTTAAGTAGAAATAACACCTACTTGGACACCTCCCCAAAAATGGCACCAAAAAGTGATGAGCCCTGGTATTGTACCAAGGATGCTAAAACTCCCAAGGTTTCTCAACTTAAATTATTAACCCGGGTTTTGTACAAACTTAGAGGTGACAGTGTTATATGCACAATAGGTTAAGTTCTACTGATGTCAACCTCAGTCACTATATCATATCAAGGCACATAGATACCACTCATCAAGATAACTACAAAGAGAATTTCTATGAAAGCATATCATGGTTGCAAGGGAATGAACATGATTCTAACTGTAGGAATGAAAATATCACTCATTAAATGTAAAGACTAGTTGCAATTGCATGAAAGTAATAAAAAATACTAGTTGCAGAAATAAATCATGCTACTCTATTGCACCTTAATCAATTCAATTTTATACTCATATGAACCATTGATCTAATTTCAAATTTCTTGAGAAGATGAATTCAGTCCACAATACATAGCTATCAAATTTAAAAAAAAAAAAACTAAGTATAATATACTTGTGGTTTTGTGTTTGCGGTGGAGTAAGGATATATTTGGAGTGGTCTTGTAGTCTCCTTAATCATGAAATCAAAGGTTAGGGGCATTAGTCAACTTCAAAATGAAAGAGTCAAGGTCCTAGGGAAAATCTAGTTGGATTTAGGTAGTGCTACAAGAGTGGTTCCGAGAGCTTTTTGAGGGTAAGGATGGTGTCTTGAAGGAGGACTAAGGTGGATGAAGGTGAATGAATGATTTTTGAGGCATTTTTCCAAGCCTATCACCCCTCGAAGGCCTATCTTGCACAAAATTTCATGCCCACGGTGTCCTTCATTGGCCTTGGAAGGATGACCTCAGTGACAGAGCTTGAGAGCAATATGAGGGTCTTGGGAGGAGGGTGGAAATGCCTAAGTGGATGTGGATGAGTGTGTAAATCCATACAAGTCACTTGGGAGCCCTTGCAGACCAATAATTAGAACATGCATCTATTGATCAATATTTCAACAAGATAAATCAAGGTGGAAAAGATGAGTTGAATTTTATTTCTTCAATATTTTATCTATCCCACAACATGCATCTAATATAAGTGAAAAATCAATGTTTTTAACCTCTAAGTTGCAGAAACCAAGCATGCTAAATAATTTCAATCCAGAACTAAATAATTTCTAAGAAATCATAAACACATATTTTTGGCTTGTTGTTGTAGACCCTTCAACCACACTTCCTACAAGAGAGGTGGTGTCCAAAGCTGCAATTAAAATTTTGCAATATAATCCCTACTTAAACAAGGAAGGAAATAAAATACTTTATCAAGAAAAATAAAAGAATACATGGTAGGGACTAAAGCCTCTAGGTTGGGCCCAAACCCAAGAGTTTCAACCCTCCAAAGTTAACTTAGATGCATGCCAACAATAATCTTTCCATTAACAGAAAATAAGATTCAAGTACACCATATCAAAGATGAAAATAACAGTGTCAAGATATTGGATCTCAATATTTATTCCTATCTCCAACAAAATTTTGAATCCTAATGTGCCATTAGGCTTGTTTATTTATACAAAAAGTGGCCGAGGGGAAACTCCCTTGAAAGGGGGATTTATTCCCTCCAAAATTTCAAAATTGGTGGATCTGGTTCCCTTGGATCTTCGCATGCACTTGAGCTCCTCGGTTTCCAATAAACTTCAAGTTGTTGGTGATGAATATTTGGTCTCAAGTTGAGTTAGAGAGTTAATGTAGTGGACAAGCCTCCCATATTCTCTCTAGATGCCTCCAAAAATTCCCTGCATAGTAAATATCTCCAAAAATACTTATTTTTCCTGCATACCAATCACATCAAGCCATGAAATATGAAAAGCACCCTTTAATCTCCCTAATAATCATATTATAGCTAAATATGCAAATTAATGTGAGAAAAAAAATATTTTAAGGGTTGGAGGATAGCACACTGGGCCTCAAAATACACCTATTGATGGGACCCATAACAAGTAACCCCCTCTCACTCCTATAAGGATGTTGGCGGTGATGGCGATGATGTCTCTCAGAACTAGAGCTAGAATAAAATCCATGAATGGTATCCCTCCTCTCAGGTTTATCCAAGGATATGGCACCCTTTACAGTATCATCTTTGTCCATCATGTACCCTTTCTGAGAGCTTCTTCCATCCACACTGTTAGTTTTTTCTTCCTATATTTCCCCATGATTGATCACCATTTGTTCCTGATTCTACAAATATAAAATACTCTCAAGGATGACTGCATTAAACTCGACTTGCTTCTCTTGAGCTTTAGAAATAATTTCCTATGCCTCAATCAACCACTCATTATCTACCTTGAAACTCGCGATTTTTTCCTTCAAACTTATAAATTTTTCTTCCAAACCAGGAGAGTATCTCTCTCCCTGCTACTCAACTAATCTCTCCGATCCTACCAATATCTCTTCCAACCTATACGGAGATTCATATGAATTGTACTCAACTATTCTTCTCTTCATCTCTTAGCCTTTTATTTCTTGCAATATTCCATTGTTAATTAAATAAAAACATAATCAAAACCGTACCTCATGGTATCTCAAGGGAGGCTATTGCATTTTCACAGGCCAATCCATATTAGCATGATACAACATCACAATCATGCCATCTCATACATGGATATCATAACCATAACAATAAATAGCTAACATGTATGCATGATAAACATATAAACAGCTCACATGCATGCATAACAATATGCATTTACCCCAAGGTCTAATTGCACAACCTCGCTCTAATACCACCCTACAACACCCCACCCAAAATTTACCCATTTTTAAAAGCTCTATAAGGTAAACATGAGCTTAGGGATAATATGCATGACCCAAAAAACAAGTTCCAGTTATATAAGTGAGTTCTACCGCCCTGAAACTTACTAAAACTTCCCAGGGACACCAGACCACCCAGATGTCACACAAAATCCACTAGTGGTCTTACCCTAAGTTGGAACTATCTTTTCACCTGACCTCACATCCCACCTGCATGCATGATAAGCTATGAGTGAAGCCATAATTCCCCAACAGCACGCACATGCCTTCCTCATGCAGCTAAAACCGAGATTTATTTTTTAAGAGATTGCGACTGCGAAATCAATGCCACATTTTCAAGGCTAGCCTTTAGGCCACTGCCCATAACTCTCCATAATCAAGTCTAATATAATCACAAGTATGCATAACCTATACTTAGGCTCAAATATTTCCCAAGAATTCCAAACACGTGATAAACATTTAGAAAAACATATGGTAAACATAGTAGTTACAGGTCATGAATGCATATATTATCAGTGTATCATTCCTTTCACTAGAGAATCATCAAGAAGGCTCACTTCCCTCTTAATCTAGTTGAACAACACTTGTTACTCATAGATTCATATAACCATTCAATAAATTATTGAATCATGAACAATATCCATAACAAGATAACATCATTTAACCATGCTTGTAACCAACATTCAACCAAAATGAAACCATGACAAACCAATCATAAAATCAACATAATAACCCATACATGTGTTCATTGATCTCAATAAGAAATGACACATAATTACATATGAAAATTTCAACCATGTCAGGTACTTCCACATACCACCTAACCATAGATTGGGCTGAACTAAATCGCTCTTTCATCCAATCACCCCCGTGCCATATTCCAAGTATGAATGTGGGATTACATGGGATAAACCAAAACAGAACTAACCAGGACTTCCATAGGTTAAACCACCTCAACACACCACCACATTGATTTCCCCTAAACCAATCCAAAAATCACTAAAACCAAAACCGGTGTGGATGCCTCTCACTTCTTCACCATACCCAAATAAATTTTCCTGTCTCCACCCATCTGTCAAGAGTTCCAAGAGAATTCCCATCTCCACCCTCGACCCTTGGAAATTTTCCTAAGACTACCTCAGCAAGATCTGAAATATATCGGCCATTAAAATCTTAACCAAAACAAGGATCCCACTACATCATGGATTTCTAGGAAATGAGAAGGCAAGGTTGTAACCATTGTCAATCTAGGCAAATCCCATGCAAATGACTTAAAAGTAACCAAATGCATGTACCATGCATTCAAATCTCAGCAAGGAAATCACACATGCAACCTATTACTTGTAATTTTCTCCTTCTATATTTATTTTTCCAACCTTATTCTTTACTGCCCCAATTTTCTTTACTTGCTTTCTTGCTTTTGTCCAAGTGCTCTCTCTCTCCAAGTCCAAGTGAGAATGCCTCAATGTCCAAGTGAATGATAGAATGCACCAAGAGTAACAGAGAATTGATCAAGAGTAACTAAGAGTGACTAAGAGAGGCATAGAATGTTCTTCCTCTCCTTTTGTTTCCTTTTTCTGTTTCTTTTTCCTTCAATTTCCTTCATTTTTTTTCATTCCCCTTGCATGCATATTCTTGTCTCTTCATCTTACTTTTCTCCTATTTCCTTTATTTATTGAATTAAATTTCCATTTATTTCATTTTTTCTTTTCCAATTCCAATTCCAATTTCCATAGTCAATAATAAACCACAAGCGATTTCCACTATAATCTTTTCCCCTCCATTCAACTTGGAATATGTGTCCCGTGACCTTGGTTTAATTTATTTACATGGAAATCAACTCGAGTTGTTACATCATGCATGAATCATTTCCTGTACTTCATGTTCAATTTCTTACTCGATCCTCACCTATCCTCGGGTTCCGATGGGGACTAACTTGTGAGGTTTTATGAGGCTTTCCATCATGATGTGGTGTTATTGATAAGTTCCCATAGTTTTCATCACATCCTTTCGAGCTTTTCTTGAGCTCAGATGGAAATCTCTATCTTCGATTTATTCCTTTCCTGACTCAATTCATATTTTATTTTCAATGCATCTAGTGAACCAAGGTGTTCTATACTCCACGCATGTGTTATATCAATGGCTAATAAGGTTTCCTTAAGTTTTGCACCTTTCCCTTTGACTACATTTTGCATTGAGATAAGTATGACATCCATTTTTTAGATTTTCTTGAGCTCCTAGTATAGTTTCTTTATAACGTCTCCCAATGATTTATTCGCCCCCAATGTTGCACTCTAATACTCTATCATAAGATATTTAGGACAATAAATCTTGATTTTCCTTAAGAAAACTTTCAATTTCTTGATGTGCGTTTTTCAGGCTTTTGTCTTGTTCTTTTACTTTTTCTAGAAAATGTTCAAAAAAAAATTTCATTGCTAAGGAAAAGGTTCTCCAGGCTGAGGCTATGGCAAATGGATTGTCTAAATTGTTGGACACTATGTTTCTCTCTGTGGCTAGCGTGACAAGGTTTGTTGGTTCTTGGGCTAGCTATCTCCTTCTTTCCTGGACGATCTTATTGGTATTTATGTCAAAGAAAAACTTTGTGAGTTCATAATTTGATTTTAATCATTTACAGTGATGCCCATACCCCCAATTAGAAAATGGTCTCATGTTAATGGAATGGAATCTTGGGCTATTGGATCAATATACATGCTAGACAAACTGTCATTTCCTACATTATGGGTTTCTTTTTCTTGTTTCTCTTTCTACCTTGCCTCATCTCGAGCTTGTTTTGTTGCGTTTTCCTTACACCCTAGGTCTAGTATATGGCTAACCATGCACAAAAAAAAAAAACTTGAAGTTCTCAACCAAAAAAAATTGCACAATAGAAATATAACAAGAATGAATCAATAAAATACACAAATAGATATGTGGCCCAAAATGTTTCTTATGTTAATTTTTCATAGAGATATATTGGTATTTTCTTTTATAATTGCATTTATTCATTATCATGTTACATTGACCCCATACCATCACAACATTGTTCTATAATAATTATTCATCATCATATGCAATTATGTAGAAATAACAATAACATCATCATCAATGCAGCGAAACATAAAGGAACAATAGAAGAAAATCATTCACACATGGAGACACCAGGATTGGTCAGAGACCATAGCACAGCCCACTATGGGGAAAACCATTTTAAATTATTCTTCTTACTATATTTCCACCAAATGATTCAGCAAAAGAGAGTACAATGATCCATATATTCATCTATGCAACTAACCAGCAAAATAGCTACAACATCCATGAAAAGAACCCAACAATGTATATACCCAAAAACTCTGATATTAAAGATTGTAATGAATTGTTAATGTTAGTGTCTCTGCAGTCAACTGTCGAAAACTATATTTACTGATAAAAATCTTCGGAACACATATATTTCATCTTTTAGGTCTCAGTCGCACGGAGGAGGAGTTATCTGAGCGACTATAGCTTCCTGGTCACACTCTGAAGCACTGTAAGCGAGCGAATGTGGTCTGCAAATAAGAATCATACACCCAATTTTTCGATCACATAGAGGACGATTTGTGTGCATTACTGGGATTATTCGGTCGTACTAACAAGCATGGAAGCGAGTAACTAGGGTCATATCTATACTGCAAAAACCCTAAATCCCCATTCGCATGGATGGAGAGTTGTTCATGCAACTGGAAGGCTTCAATCACATGGTTGAAATTTAGTTCATGCGACTATGGTCGAATCCTTCCTGTTTTGTGCCTGGGACTGAGGCCCAAAACCTTTAATTAGAGATATGAGCTTCAGACCCTATAATTTCACCTGAGAGCGAACCTGATCCTCCGCGGACGAGCCTTGGACTTTTGCAAGCAAAAAACCAAGATAGAAGAGTGTCTCATCATTGTTTCCAAATGAGGTAGAGGTCACTTGTATTTATAGGCTTCCATGAGGGTCCACTTGGTGTTAATTCTGACCTGCCCAATTGTACATGTCTATGAGGTCGGCCTTATCCAATGTACATGAGAGGGTTCATAAATTCAAAAACTAACTTCTGCTTGTCCAAATGAGGTGATATTTAGGTCGATTTTGGTCCTCTCAAAAAGAGGAATTCAATGAGATCATAATCTCTATCATCTGAGCTATCTTAGGTGGAATTTTACCCTAGTTTCAAAAATTAACACTCCCTCGAAACTAGGAAGAATTCCACCTTCCAATATATGTCAGTTGATCATCACATCATCCTGTCATGTTGTTGTCATATAGTGACCATATGTCATCATCTCAAATCATAAATGTTCATATTGATCCATTCTTTTTCTTATTCCTTCTTATCTCTTGATTTTCCTTGCTCATATGTTGAACATTCTCGAATCTATAAGAAGAATAATTTGTTATCAGATCGGAGCATAAGCTACTACCCTTTATTCATCAGGCTACTATATGGAATCCTTATCAATGGGATACTACCTTGGATCACATCAATGGAGATTCAGTCATCATCATCGTAGAGCATATCATCAAGGGGCACATCTCAACCAGGAATCGTATCGGGGAGAATATCTCAATCTGGAATCTCATGGGGGAGCTACTACTATGACCCCATATAGATAAATAGGATATCCAAACACATAGGGGAGTAAATATCAACCCAATCCTCCTGTGTGTTGATCTTCCCATGAATTACTCTAAGAAGTCATGTGGTAGAACACCTCCATCATAATCCAACTTGGATGAGATGCCTAACTTACCAAGAGGTAAGTATCACACGCTTCCAAGCCTCCTCAACCCTTTTTCTATATGGGGAGAGACAATCCCAACAAGCCCTACTTGTGGGTATTTTTGGCTTGAAGGGTCCTGACCCAGGTTCAGAGTTAGTGTGTAATCAAAAAAACCCTCTTACTACTAGCCCTTTCGGAAATGACCCGCTTGCATAGACCAAATTCTCACCTGAAGTAGTATGGGGGGGTGCTGGAACCAAGTTTCCACACCCTGAGAGAGAATTAAATTAAGTGGGCACCTTCATATCTGCTTTAACACACAACCTGACTTGTGCACCAGAAACCCTAGGTTGATTAACATAGATTAATTTAGTGTGTGCACCCAAACAGAAGATCCGCAATTCCTTTAACATTCCTAATAATGTAGTATTCAGCCTTTACAGAGCTAGATCTATGCAACTAACATTCGTATCAGCAGTAAACACAGGTACGCAACTGATCCAATCACAGATAATATAACTCATAAACATGAACAAAAATCATATGCGGAAAGAGAAAGAGATCACAGAAACAGATAACAGATGCATTTAGTACTTATAGTTATCCAAACACTTCTTTATTCATCAACAGTTCACAAAACCCTTTACAATCCTTCAGATTCACCCACGCACACATCCAACGGGGTCTGCACACAACCGAACTATGGTCCCCGTGTAGACAGCCAGCAGGAACCTTTCAGACACAGACACTTACATAGATCTACTTCAAATTTGAAACATACATCATAAATTATCCAAAACTTATCAAAAAATGTCCTATCCGACTCGATCTAGACTTCTATTTATACGTTAGCTTGTGCTCATCCTAAGGTCCACAAACCATGGTTTGAAACTCCTAGATTTACCCTTTAGCCCATTACAACTCATGAAGGGACTTTGACTCGCCCCAAATCCCCTTGATTGTGCATTGCTTAGTGCACACGACTCAAAACTACAAAAAGATACTATTATTTACTCAAAAATGTGGTCCTAAGGGACCCTGCTCCAACAGTTCCCCAACACAATCTTGTTAATCATCCCGAGTCACAGAGGTACTGGGTCTTCATCTTCATCTTCAGCTCCTTGATAGCGGCAACAAAGGGCGCAAGGATGCCCGCGCACTGATCGTCTGCACTATGTGTTGTATCCACCAACTTATGACCTCCCCTCCATTGCGTGATTGATACTCTGGTAAGTCTGGTTCAGGTTCTTAACAGCAACATCCAAATCCTGTGACATATTCATTGCTTCGTCTACCCATGGCTTCATGTAGTCAGTCATGATGTGCTTCTTCCTCCGCAGGCCTTCAACCTCATCGTGCAATATTTGGCTCGTCTGTAAGCGTGCAATTCTCTCAGCAGGCACAAATGTTGGAAATGCCTCCTGAAGTTCATCAAACGCCTGCTCTTTGGCGCGCAGTTCCAGTGAGATCTTCCTGACAAGGGGATCCATCTGCACAGATGTCCATAGGCCCATAGCTATCTCCAAAATATCTGTACCCTTGTCGACGGTTTCTGCAGTACTGGATGACGTTTATTTGACTAGAGCAGCACGTTGCACTTGAATTTCAGGCAGATTTTCTGGTTGAAGGTTTGCTTGTAACGAGAGTCCTTTATGGAAACTACTAAACCTTCAATATTGGCCTAGGGCGTAGGAGAGATAGGGATAGAAACCTTTGGCAGGTCACCACACAAAAGATCAATCAATTTTTCTAACTCCGCGCATTGTGACAACACTGCTTGCTACAATGTTTAAGCCTAGAAAGACTCCTGTGTTTCTTTTGTAACCCTTTGTTCTGCCTCGGTGAGTTTTTGGTGCACGTGCGTTTTTCTGCACTGCATCTCATCTGTAATGATCGTCTAGATCACATGCAGCTTGCCACTAGGGAGCATTGATAATTCAATGCTAACTTCTGAGCAAGTTTGCACCTGTGTGTGTAATTCAGGTTATTCCATCGTGATTGTTGCTATAAGGAAGGGGCAGATCCTACTATCTGTCGTGTTGAGGATCATACTTGTGCTCTCACTCGCTTGAATCATCCTCGCCTAAGCCACGCTTGCTTGAATGTTATCGGTCTTGAGTTGTAACACCTGCAATCCAATCTGCATAACCTCTACTGCAGCCTTGTATTGATCCTCTAGCGCAGTTCACCTATCCTCGGAGGCAGATGAGACTACATCAGAAATATTTTCTGAGTCATCCTATGTAAGAGTGACTTATCCTATGCCTCTTACCTTCAAACCTTTCTGCTTCTTGCGAGGACCCTTGGGGGTTTCTGCACCGCGCTTGGTACCTCTGGGGTATTCGGCTTCTGTACCATCTAGGCCATATGTGCCTCTAAGATCCACCTCAGCTTCCTCTTTAGGTTCCTTTTTTTCCTCTTTGTCTGCTTCTTTCCTGGCTTCCTTTTCTGCTTCTTTGTCCTTGGTTTCCTCTTTGCCAGACGTGGAGGCTATGATAGGCATAGCAGATCCTAGCCTGGTCTTCCATGCTTCAGGCCAAGTTGCAATGACCTAATCAATTTCAGCCTTAATTACCATATATGATAAGTTGTACCAAACTAGGTCCTTGTGCGACCGGATATGCACATTGCGCATTGATACTTTGAAGTCCACAATAGTCTTGTACTTTTCATATGCGACTGGGGACAATTATGGGCGCGAGTGGATTGTCGCAGCCAATTCTCCCTTGAATAAGACCCAGAAGATCTTATTCTCCATCACGCACTTCAGGTCTGTGGAGACCCATAGATTTGAGTAACACGCTTGTTTGAAAACACCAAGTTCTATCTCCGAAAGGACTGCGCTCTCAAGAGTCTTCCACGTAACTAAAGCAATCAGCAGGAGCAGAAATAAATATATGAACTTATTTCCTTACTATTGTGCCTCACGCACATTGTCTATTAGCTCCGTACAAAGGAATTGTGACCAGTTGTAGCTAAAGCCTTTATCACACTACCCTGCTAGTGCAATAACATGTGCAGGGACCACCATAGGCCTACATTTGCGCATCATTTTTCATCCTAGCACCAGAGTGCCAAGGCGCACCACAAGGTCATCGATCTGCTACACTAGGAAGCCCCTGGAATCTCGCCCCATGTTGTAATCCTTTTTTACCTTGGTCGCTACCTTAAGTTCCTGGCTTTTCCGATAACTGGACATCAGATTGGGCCCCTTCTTTGGTAGGTCGGTGATCTGATGGATCAACGCGGCATCTATAGGGATATGATTCTTGATCCATAGGCACCCTTCGTGTACCAGCGCCAGCAACTGGCACACACAGATATATGCGATGGGATACCTACCGAAGTGAGGAATTCTCAACAAATTGAGAACTCCAGGATTACTTAACCAACACGCCCAAGGCATGGGCTCAAAATTCACAACTCTGGAATACACCACCCTCTCCAAATAGTACTTTGGTCCCAACTCAGACAATGTCTTTTCATTTTCCAGGTCGTAATCATCAAACTTAATAGTGTGGATCTTTCTGAACATATCCCCCTCCAGGGTGACTTCCTCTGGGATCAACGACATCTGCAAATAATCGTGCATCATGTCCAAATATTTTGGTGCCTTCACAGAGGGTCTACGTGGTCTTACATACTTTGGGAGCCATGATATGGGCTCAACAAAGAGTGTAGCCTCCTAAGTTGCGCTCATGAGTCTCTTACCCAGGTCATCCATAGGAGACCTATCCTTCTTTTCCTGGTGTGGGGACGTGATCTATCTAGGCGATGTTCATGACTTTCAGGATGACCCCTTGGTCATCTTGCCCTTTCCTTTAGCCGGCATGGACACGACTTCATGCACTTCTAGAACAACTTCATGGACATCGTCGAAGCCAAGCTCAGTAGATGTTGTGAGCGGCACAGGGTGCTCTTCAGATGGCGCACTCTCCGGGTTAGTGGCCATCATTCTGGGCTTGAAAATGAATTCAGAGTTACTCACATCAGATGTGAGGGTCTCATGGCTAGACATATAGTTCTTAGAGATAATTACGATGCGCAATTCACTCAAACAACAAAGGAACATAATATGACCCGAGACCTTCCTTTTATAGGCGATCCATGGTAAAAACGGTCAGAAATTCATTAATGGCACCTTATCCCCATAAAAATGGTCAAAAATCCCGTAAGATCTCCTCATTAAATGCAGAAACCCGCTCCATCCAATGGTAAAATCGCGTTTTTACCCAGATTTAATATTTTAACGGCTAGTTTCTCTTGTCGCGCACTACTTATGTGCTCATGTCTCACTTGCTTACGTATGTCCTCTACACAGTGTGCAGATAAGTGGATTCCCATTATCCAGCCATATAGTCATTTGGTAGGCACAGGGTTACCCCTGTATGGCTTCAGTCAGCTTTCGTTGATGTACACGGGAAGACTCTCTCCGCGCAACGTGGCCAAGCGCACCACACCTCCATTAGTGATCTCTTTCACAATGTATGGCCCTAACCAATGCTTTCTGAACTTCCCTGGGTGGCACGCAAACTAACTGTCATACAACAACACCAAATATTTCTCTTTGAATGCCTTCTGCCAGATGTGCCTATCATGACAGGCCTTTTCGTGTGCCTTCTGCACTTGCTAATGAAAGTTAGCAATAAATTGATCCTCTTCTAAGGAAACCAACTGTGATAGAGGTTCCTCCATGATGTCTAGTTCAACCATATTATTGAATGTTGTGATGCGCAAGCTCAGGACAATATATTCCAATGGCATGATTGCTTCGTGGCCATAAACCATCCTGAAAGGTGTTTTGCTAGTCAACTTCTTGCATGTGGTCCTATAAGCCCATAACACCGAAGAGATGTGCATGTCCCAATCATTATGATTTGCATTACATATTTTTGTGAGTGCATTCTCCAGAATTTTGTTGAAGGCTTCCACTGCACCATTTTCCTAAGGGTGATAGGGAGTAATCTTCTGGTATTGTGTTTGAAACTCCTTTGTGAGAGCTTCAATGGTCTCATTAACAAAGTGTGTACCCCTTTCATTCATCAATATCTTTGGGCACCCAAATCTAGTCATGATATTTTCAAAAATGAAATGTGCAGCAGTGTCTACAATACAATATTTTATTGGCTTAGCTTCAGCCCATCTGGTTACATAATATGTGGCAGTGATGATGTAGCATGCGTCAGTCTTCTTCCCAGGAGGATTGATAGGTCCAAAATATTCTATGGCCCATTTATCCAAAGCCTACAGGGCCATCTGTGGCTGTAATTGAATTTCATCTCGGCGTGATGGCTTCCATGTTCTTTGGCATGCATCACAAGCTCGACAACATGCATGTGCATCGTTGTGCAGTGTGGGCCACCATAACCCAACACATAGCACCTTTTACGTAGTAGCTTTCCCTGCATAGTGGCCTCCTGCCACTCCTCCATGAGCTTCAGCCAAGATGACATGTCTTCCATGTTCCAAAACATATCTTCTTAACACTTCATCCACTCCCAACTTGTACAGTTGACCATCAATCAGTGTGAAGTCAACTGCACATGAAACCAGCTCCTTCTTTTGTTGGACAGAGTATTTAGCATGTGCACTTCCAGTAGTCAGAAAGTGAATGATATCTGCAAAGTGTTTTTCAACCACCTTAATGGCAAAGGGCTACGCATCAGGTAGTCCCTCCTCCATACTAGTTGGTTCCTCCCCATTCTCAATGCGTGATAAGTGATCACGTCCAGCATTCAATCTACCAGGCTTAAAAATGATTTCAAAATCATATTCCTGAAATAGCAACAACCATCTACAAATATTCCCCCCCAACACAAGATTTTTGACCAGGTATTTCAAATTAGATTGGTCAGTGAACATCTTGAAGTGAACTCCTAGCTAAAAAATCCTATATTTCTACAGAGCATACACAATAGCCAATCCTTCCCTATCTTTGTTTTAGTAGTTGCACTTTGCACTGGAGAGCTTCCTACTTGCAAAGGCAACGGGGTGATCAATATCTCCTTCTCATGTTTATGCTAAAACATATCCAAGTGCAATGTCAGATGCATCAACATGTACATGGAAGACCTTGGACCAGTCTGGGAATATTAGAATAGGTGCAGTAACAATCTTTTCCTTCAAGAGCTCAAACCTCTTTTGACATTCCTCATCCCAAAAAAAGGACACATCTTTCTTCAGCAAATTCTCCATAGGTTTTTTGATCAAAGCATAGCCATGAATGAATTTTTTGTAATATCCGGTGTGACCTAGAATAGACCGCAGCTGTTTCTCATTGGTAGGGACCTCTAAGTTGATAATAATTGAAATCTTGGCTGGATCTACCATCAATCCTTGCTAACAAAAAATATGTCCCAGCAAGATTCCAGGACACAGAATATACACTTCTTCAAGTTAAGAGATATCTGATGCTTCCTGCAAGTGTCGAGCATCATGCGCAGGTTGGATACATGCTTCTTTCCCAGTCCAAACACAGTCCAATAATCAAAGTATACTTCCAGAAACTTGCGCATGAACTCCTTGAATACAAATACTACTACGCGCGAGAAGATAACAGGTGAATTCTTCAATCCGAAAGGAATTATTGTGTATTGGAAGGATCCCCACTCTGTTGCAAAAGTGATCTTACTTCGGTCTTCTAGCGCAATCATGATCTGATGATACCCTGAAAATCCATCAGTGAAAGAGTAAGCCTCTTGTCCTCCCACATTGTCTAATATCTCATTTGAAAATGGAGTAGGGAAGGGGTCATGTACACATGCATCATTCAATTTGTGTAGATCCACACAAATCCTTATTTCTCCCTTAGTCTTCTTTTCCTGAACAACCATCGGGCTCACCCATTAAGACTTCTCCATAGGCTCAATGATTCCCGCAACAACCATTTTCTCCAATTCTTCCTTCAATTTCTGCTTATATTTTGGATTTGACCGATATGGTCGTTGCGTGATAGGGTGCGCATCTATTTTTAGAGTGATATTCATAACTCCCAAATTTCCAACAATTCCTTTGAGCTCAGAGAAATTCATGGGAAACGGGTCCTGGTATTTGTCAACAGCTCCACAATCTTTCCCACTGTGTCATCATCCCAATAATATCCTATTTTGGCCAACTTGGGTTGTTCCTCCATCCCAATGTTGACTTCTTTTAGCTTCAGAGGCTTAGTTACACCCACCATTCCTAACAAGGGCCCTGCAACTGCGCGCTCCCCCTCAGATTTGGGGATATTTATATTTCTTGGATCGTCCTCATTTTCTTCCACCGATATATTTCTGCAATTGACAATATCTTGCATCTTTGCTTCCCATGTTGGCGCAGCGCATTCTATCTGAGGCCGGGAATCATCAAAGACAATTGCTTCTATATTCTACAGGGCTTCATCCAATCCTTATGATCCATTAGCCATGCCAAAAATTAACATGAAACTTTCACTCATTATAACCCAATTAAGGGTCCCCCGATGCAGCTCCGTCTCCAAATACCATGCAGTAGGGATTTTTCCCAACGTATGGACAAACATATGAACCCATTCATCCCTAGGCTTCTTATCCCAGACCTGCATCCATGTAGGCAGGTGTTTGTGTCAATCACCTCGGTCACCAAAAAGCTCAATCGATGGGGCATTGGGCTGCTCAAAGTGCAACCGCATCATTCTGCTCCATTCTTCCCAATCCTCAAAGTTCCCTTCATGCGTATCCCACCAACGTGCTAGGGTTGTGCACATAGCAAGGTCGAGTGCCCGGAAACTTCGCTCTTTCATAACAACCTTTTTCAATTTTTCCAAAAATAATATAACACCACCAAAACCATAAAAATAGGGTAATTCTCTTACCTCTGAGGAGATGCATCACAAATATTTATTGAATCTGAAGCAGCACAGCGCAGAAACATCATGCAGACGATTCTTCCAGTTCTCCATCTCTCCTTCTGAATCTGAGAAACATGAGCTATCATTTTCCCAATTCAACATCCCATTTGTCATAGGGTTGATCCAATCCTCATCTACTGCATTCAATTCGTAGATATGGTCAACATCATCTCCTTCATGCACTGGCTCTGTGTACCTCTCCCCTTCAGTCGGATCCAAAGGTACTATAACCCAAGTACCATTGTTTTAAAGGATCATGCTCCTGCACTTCAAGTTGATGATGCCTCCCATATCAATGGGTAAATCTAGCCATAGCAGCACAGAGTAGGGGTCTGCATCATCCACAAGTTGTATTACTTCAAATTCCACGCGTACCTTTACTCCAGCAATGTCTACCAGAACCTTTGGGAGTCTTCCTACTTGAATGATATTCTGCTAATTAGCCATGTGTAGCTAAATGGTGGACCATTCTAGCTTTGGTTCTCCCATCTTCTGTCAGGTCTGCTTAGATAAAAAAAATTCATTAGACCATAAGTCTAAAATGACCTGATCCATCTCATATTCTCCAATTTTCATAGTCATGCGCATTTCCCGACCAATCCTCTTCTTATTCTTGTAGATCTTGTTTACATCCTTAATCTCGGTTCGAGGAAACTCCTTGTTCGCGCAGTTGTCTATCAGAGCCTGAAGGTTGTCTACTACTTTATGGTTACGCAATAGCTTAATGCAGGCTTACAGGAAAGGTTTGACTTCATCATCAATATTTTCTTATGTGATTGACTTGGATGTGAACGCACCTGCAACGGAAAAATCCTTCCTGGCTTCTACAAAAGTCTCCTTTTCCTTCTACAGGTTGAGTCCTTCCTTCTTTTAAGAAGCCTTCCTGATCAATGGCTCTGCATTAGCCTTATTTCCCTCATCTTCTCCGGCGGCAACACCACTACGTGTAATTATGTTTACACTTGGATCGTCATCTCGCAGCCCAGCTCTAACCATTTGTATATTCTTTGTAGGTGTTAGTTGTTGTTTCTCCATCATTCTAGCAATCAAAACAGGACAATCTTCAATAACATGGTCAAAATTTTCTACAATATATGCAATACTGTCGCGCAGGGTTCGTAGAGTCACGCGCATAGTGTCCAGCGTCTCCACAGTTATATAAAATTCGTCGTCCTCTTCCACGACCTGCACCTCTACCTCTCCCTCCTCCCCTTCCTCTGGCTGGAGATCCACCACGTCCAGAGGGGGATGCTAGTGAAGATGGGTCGGCCTGCACTCTATAGAGGTTGGCATTGTCTATCATCAAATCAAGGGATTGGCAGTGATGCTCATCATGGCCAACAGAAGAGCAGTACCTACACCAATATTACTTCATTTCTGGTACATAAATTCCTAATCGAGGGAAATAGTTTGTGTCATTCCTTCTAGCCACTTGATAGTCAATGCACCAGAGTGTAGGGGTACCACTTGGTCCTGCAACATCCCTGGGTCATAATGGATTTGGTCCTCCCACTTGCATGCAATATTGAAGCAAGGTACATTGATCTTTTGTATGACCAGAACCCTTACAACGTATACACCATACATCTACGCCGACTTCTTTCCCTCTATCTCTCTGCAGGTTCTGAATTTCCAAGTGCATCACTTCTAACTGAATTTGAATTTGTAACATTCCAAATTGGTCATCAGTTCGGGGCACGGCTTCCCAGACAGATTAGTTTGGTTCTTGTCAGATATATTTTAGCTCTGTTACACATTGTGAGTAGGACTTTGGTTTTCTGAACTGCTGGCTTAAGGCCTTCTTGATTTCATTGACAAGAGGATCAACATTCTGAGCCATATATCTCATAAACCATTCCAGCGCACGACCCTCAAATGACATGTCCAGCTATGCCCTCTTGACAGTATCAGTATTGACATTTTGTGTTGTCCATACTGTGTTTGCAACAAACCAGAACCTATCTTTATCTTCATCACCCACACCCTTTAAGGTGGGTAGCTTCATATGCGCAGCCATATCGCCTCCTGGTGGTGGTGGAGGTGGGGTAGGAGATGAATTACCCCTACGCAATTTCAACTGCAGAGTAGATGGAGGGCTACCCTCGGCGCACGTATCCTCACTGCTCTCTGTATCACTATTAGGTAGGTTTCTCAAAGGGTTGTATACAGATATGTCTCCTCTCTGATTAACCTAAAAGTACTTTTCATTGCGCGTAGTGATTTTGACTTTGTTTGGGGTCATTCACTAGGTGTGACTGCACAGAACACCCTTTTCACACAATAGCATCTTAATCAGCAAAGGAAGAGAGCGTATGAACTTACCTCTCAGTCCTTTGAAGAACCTCTTTTTAGCTTCAAAATATGACACAAACTGATCTACTACAAATTTGGTTACAAACCCACCCAGAATGTTGTCAACCCAATGGTCTACAGTGCGGGTGATGGAATTATCAGTGTGCTCTAACTATTGTATCAACTCAGGTGTCCACTGAGTGATATTTTCGTCCCTTCAGTAGGTCTGAAACTCAGCTAACCTTAAAAACCACTCCTATAATTCATGTGCAAAGGTCACAAAGAAGATTTCGTGAACCTCTGTGAAAATATACTTATTTTCACACTCTTCAGCAAACAACTTCTTACTTATTTTCTCCTTGATGGATAATTCTTGTATCTTTTGTTCAAACCAATCTTCTAATTCAGTCTTCGACAGCTGCCACATCACCTAATCTCTCTCAAAATGATCCTGGTCCCAGCAATGAAACCATTTTTTGGCTTGAAGGGTCCTGGCCCAGGTTTAGATTTAGCGCGTAACCAAAAAAAGCCTCTTACTACTGGCCCTTTTGGCAATGACCTACTTGCGCAGGCCAAAGTCTCACCCGAAGCAGTATGGGGGGTACTAGAACCAGGTTTCCACACCCTGAGAGAGAATTAAATGAAGTGGGAACCTTCAGATCTGTTTTAACACACAACCTGACTTGCACACCAAAAACCCTTGGTTGATTAACATAGATTAATCCAATGCACACACCCAGATAGAAGATCTGCAATTCCTTTAACAGTCATAATAATGTATTATTCAGCCTTTACAGAGTTAGATCTATGCAATTAACTTTCATATCATCAGTAAACACAGGTACGCAACTGATCCAATTACAAATAATATAATTCATAAACATGAATAGAAATCATATGCGAAAATATATCACAAAAATAGATAACATATGCATTTAGTACTCAAATTTAGCCAAACACTTCTTTATTCATCAACAGTTTGCAAAACCCTTTACAATCCTTCATATTCACCCGCGCACACAGCCAACGGGGTCCGCACACAACCGAACTAAGGTCTCCGTGCACACAGCCAACAGGAGCCTTTTATACACAGACACTTACACAGATTTGATTTAGAGTTCAAACATTCATCATAACTTATCCAAAACTTATCAAAAAATCTCATGTCCAACTCGATCTAGACTTCTATTTATACCTTAGCCTACACTCATCCTAAGGTCCGCAAACCATGGTTTGAGACTCCTAGATTTACCCTTTAGCCCATTACAACTCATGAAGGGAATTTGAACCGCCCCAAAGCCCCTTTAATGTGTTGAAATTCAACAAGAAAATTTCAGCACCCACGCCTAGTGCGTGCAGCACCTACACTAGGGTGGGGCCCACAGGGCTAAATTTGGCGCATGTCTATTTTAGTTATCCCTTAATTAACATGGACAATAAAATGTAATCTTGTCTCAAAATAACTTTTAATAGTTAACTGAATGTGATAAACTTAGTTAGCTCATGAATTTCAAGTTAGAGGTAGTTGGTGAGGCATGTAGAGTAATTCTAGTTGTAACAGAGTTTGAAGTGCAGTGGTGCATTATTTAATGCAGGTTGTAACATTTTAACTCAGTTAAGTGAGTTAAACTCAGTTGTGCTAGTTGTAATTGTTAGATACACTAGTGAGAGATCAAGTGAATTAAATATTAAGTAATTCACAATCAGTGATCTCACATGCAACTAAGGATTTACTATTATTAGTTGCATGCATGTCAGTTCCAGTGGAGCCCCAGTTGAGATCTAGGTGAAAGGGAAGTTGAATATCAGTTGTAGAATTATTGGGTTGTGCCCATGAAACCAAACACCCATTGTAGTTCCCATGATACTTTCGTAGTCAAGGAAGGCCAAAATTCCTAAATAATAGGGATTTCATTCATCAGGGATTGCGCAAGCAAGGCAGGTTTTCTGGAGGCAGTAAATTGGCTAACCGTTGGTCAGTTTTATGTGTGATAGTGTGAGACAATTAGCTAAGAACATGAGGGCTCTTGTGAGAAGAGTTGTATGTAATTGTTTCATGATTCCATGTTGAATATACAATATAATATTTCCCTGGGAAATTATCTGGGTTGTGGCTTGATTGATTCTTCTTTGCTTCATGTGATTGGCGATTGTGTTTTTAATTCCATAATTTATTTGTAGAAGCCATTCAATATTTAACTTTAGTACATTATTAGATCAGATTGAATCAATGATATACATGCATGTTGTATAATTTCTACATGGTATTAGAGTTGTTTTAGATATTTTCTACATTGTATCAGAGCACAGGAAATTATAATTGTGAAGGAGGAGCTGAGTTTGTGACTGGATAGAATTAAAATTTGCAGAAAGACTTTCTTGGTGCTACAGCTGATTCAGGATCAAAATGGCTTTCAATGGCTTGAGGTTGGAGTATGCACTCGAGGGTAGCTCAAACTATATTGCTTGGAATGATAGGATGGAGGCAGTACTCGAAGACAATGGCTTGAAGGAATTCATTGACAATGATGTTCCTAAACCCATTGTGACAGATGTTGCAAATCTTGATGCATGGAAAAAGAAAGTGGAAAAGGCGAGGAGGATCCTATTGGAGGGAGTACGAGACCACATTGTCTCAAGCCTCCATGGGAAAGCCACACCATATGCAATGTGGAAGGCTTTGACGAATCTATTTCAAAGCAGAAACAACCATAGGAAATTGGCGCTCAAAGATAAACTCAAGAAGATCAAGATGGAGAAAGGCGACACCATACCAAAATATCTAACAAAGTTTTTCCAATGCCGGGATGAACTGAGGAGCATTGGTATAATTTTCGTTGATGATTATTTGGTGAGCTTGGCTCTCCTAGGACTTCCCAAGAGTTGGCATAATTATCAAGACTTTGTCAATGGAAGGGAAAATCTATCAGAACAGGAATGACTATGGTCAGATTTGTTGCAGGAGGAGTTCAGATGGAACACCAGAGATGGATCTTCATCTAAGAATGAAGATGAAGAAGATTGTGCTTTGGATTCAAATGTGAAGAAGGGTAAGGCGAATAAATTCCATTCCAGATCTGAGTCCAAAGATGGCAATAACTGGGACATGTCCAGGGTGAATTTTTTTCACTGTCACGAGCATGGGAATTAGGCTACTAACTATCCACAAAAGAAGAAGAACAAGAAGGTTGGAGGATCTATAGTTGGTGACGCTTTGGCCTCGCAATTTGATCTTGACTTCTCATTGATCGCATTCATGGTGTCAAGTGCATTGGTATCTGTGTGGTATTTGGATAGTGGTGCTTCCTTTCACATGATGGGATACAAGGAACTTTTCAGTAGCTTGGAGGAGAAGGATCTCCAGATGCATATTGAAATGGGCGATGACAGGTAGTGCAGTGCTACCGGGATTGGTACCATTACCGTCCAGAGGCAGTCAAGTAAACCCTTTCAATTAAAATATGTAATGCATGTACCAGGTTTGAAGAAAAATTTAGTCTCAGTTGCAATGTTGGTGGATAGAGGCTATGACATTTTTTTAGTGAAGGAAAATATTTCCTACGACACAAAACAATAAGACAAGCCAAGAAGATAGGGATTCGAGTTAATAATCTCTACAAGCTGGATATATATGGTTGCGCAACATTGATAGGAAATACGGACAAAGTTGTGAGCCGGGATTAGGGTGAATTATGGCACAGGAGATTGGGCCATCTTCACCATGGAGCCTTGAAATTCATACAATAGATTTCTACTGGTCTTCCTAGGGGTACACTTGCATAGTCAGACACATGCAAGGGATGTACTATGGGAAAATATGTAAAGGCCACCTTTCATGAGAAGGAGAACCGAGCTTCAAGGACCTTGAGAGAGTTCACACAAGCGTGTGTGGACCATTCTCTGTTGCTTCGACAGAAAAACATAAGTACTATATGATATTTGTTGATAACTTTTCTCGTAAGTGTTGAATCTCTTCATGTAGAATAAATATCAGACATTCTCAAAGTTTCTTGAGTTTAAGGCACTAGTGGAGAAAGAGTCGGGGAAGCAAGTGAAGGCTCTTAGGAGTGACAATGGTGGAGAATACACCTCTAACGAATTCAAGAGCTTCTATAGCAAAGAAGGAATTCAAAGAGAACTGATAGCGCCTCATAACCCATAGCAGAATTGGGTCGCTGAAAGAAAGAACAGAACTATCGTGGGTGCAACAAGAGTGATGTTGCATGATCAAGGCCTACTGATCCATCTGTGGGAAAAAGCATGCAACATTGCGGTATTTGTGTAGAACCGTTGTCCTCATAGGATACTTAGCATGAGTACGCATGAAGAGGCTTTCACTGGTAAGACACCTGATGTTTCACACTTTGATTTTTGGCTCATCTGTTTATGTGCATGTGACCAAATATGCCAGGAAGAAGCTGGAACCAATAGTTGAGACCGAGATTTTTTTGGGGTACACATAAACTCCCCAAAACTATCGAGTGTGTTTTCCAAACAATAGAATGACTGTTGTGAGATGGGATATAAAATTTTATGAGAAGAAAGGCGTGTGGTTGTCCCTTGAGAGGGATCTAGACTTGCATGCAGAGGAGGAATTGTTGGTTCCCAAGGATGAGCATCAAGATGTGGAGTTGCGGAGCAGCCACATGAGGAGGTTCATGGAGTGGTGGAAAACACTCATGCAGAGCCATCCATCAGAAATGGTAGAAGGCACGCCACGAAAGCTAATAGATTGAGACTAGATGTTGCAGAGAATGTAGGAGACTCTACTTTACAACGCAGACAGAGACAGTCTCCAGACAGGTTTACTAGATACATGGCTCTTATGAGCAAATGTATTGTGACTGAACCATCTTCCTTTCAAGAAGAAGTGCAGCAACCACTTGGGTTGATGCAATGATGGAGGAGTATGAGTCCATTGTCAAGAACAGTGCATGGGAGATTGTCCCAAGACCGTTCAAAAAATCAGTGGTTAGATCTAGATGGATCTGCAAGGTAAAGCAAGTTGTTGATGGGAGTGTGGAGAAATACAAGGCTAGATTTGTGGCCCAGGGATTCTCACAAATCGAGGGGATCGATTATGATGAAACTTTTGCACCTGTTGCAAGGTACTCTTCCATTAGATCCATCCTTGCATTCTCAGCGTAGATGGGCTGGTGCATTCATCAGATGGATGTGAAAACCACGTTTCTCAATGGGATCATTGAGGAAGAAGTGTACATAGAGTAGCCTAAAGGTTTCAAGATCTTCAACAGTGAGTTGCATGTGTGTGGACTCAAGAGAGCATTGTATGGGCTGAAGCAAGCACCTCGTGCTTGGTACACTCGGATAGAAAACTATTTCACTAGACTCGGCTTCACCAAAAGTGAAGTAGATGCAAACCTATACTAGATCATGGTTGAGGGTAAGCTATTGATTATTGTTCTTTATGTTGATGATCTTATTTCGACTGGTGATGAGAATTTGATTCACTCATGCAAGGAGGATCTTGCAAGGGAGTTCGAAAAGAAGGACATGGAACTCCTTCATTATTTCCTTGGCTTGGAAATATGGCAGTGGGATGGTGAGATTTTTGTGTCTCAAGGAAAGTACGCAAAAGAGATACCGGGTAAGTTTCACATGGAGAGCTGCAAACCCATGGATACTCCTCTTCCAGGAAATTATAGGAAAGAGGATGCTAATTCTAGAGAGGTAGTGGATGCTACTATCTACAGGCAGTTAGTTGGTTCACTGATGTATCTAGTGAACACCATACCATACATTTCCTATGCAGTTAACCAGCTGAGTCAAGCTATGATTAAGCCTACCAAGCTCTTTTGGAAGGCGGGGAAGCATGTCTTGAGATACCTGAGGGGCACATCATAGTATGGTCTATGATACAGATGGACAGAGGGAGTGAAGCTTCAAGGCTTCGTGGATGCACATTGGGAGGGTAGTCCATCACACAGAAAGAGCACATCAGGAGAGATCTTCAACATAGGATCGACAGTAGTTTCTTGGTACTGCAGGAAGCAGTGATCTGTGGCACTCAGTTCAGCGAAAGCAGAGTACATGGCAGCAAGTCAAGCTGCATGTGAGGCTATCTGGATGACAAAGATCATGATTGGCTTGTTTGGTTCTCAGATGGATCCGACAGTGATACATTATGATAATCAGAGTTGCATTAAACTCTCAATTAATCCTATGTTTCATGATAGGTCCAAGCACATAGAGATCCAGTACCATCATCTCAGAGAATGTAAGATTGGGGTGAAGGATAATCCGTTTCTTGTTGAGGGGGAGTGTTGAAATTCAACAAGAAAAATTCAGTACCCACGCCTAGTGCATGCAGCACCTACACTAGGGTGGGGCCCACAGGGCTAAATTTGGTGCATGTCTATTTTAGTTATCCCTTAATTAACATGGGCAATAAACTGTAATATAGTCTCAAAATAACTTGTAATAGTTAACTGAGTGTTATAAAATCAGTTAGCTCATGAATTTCAAGTTAGAGGTAGTTGGTGAGGCATGCAAAGCAATTCTAGTTGTAACAGAGTTCGAAGTGCAGTGGTGCATTAGTTAATGTAGGTTGTAATCAATTTAACTCAGTTAAGTGAGTTAAACTCAGTTGTGCTAGTTGTAACTGTTAGATACACTAGTGAGAGATCAAGTGAATTAAATATTAATTAATTCACAATAAGTGATCTCACATGCAACTGAGGATTTACTATTATTAGTTGCATGCATGTCATTTCCACTGGAGACCCAGTTGAGATCTAGGTGAAAGGGAAGTTGCCTATCAGTTGTAGGATTATTGGGTTGCACCCATGCAACCAAACACCCATTAGAGTGCCCATGATACTTACACAGTCAAGGAAGGCCAAAATTCCTAAATAATAGGGATTGCATTCATTAGGGATTGCGCAAGCAAGGTAGGTTGTCTGGAGGCAGTAAATTGGCTAAGTGTTCGTCAGTTTTATGTGTGACAATGTGAGACAATTATCTGAGTACAGGAGGGCTCTTGTGAGAAGAGTTGTATGTAATTGTTTCATGATTCCATGTTGAATATACAATAGAATATAGAGCGGTTTTAAGAAGCAATCTTTCCAAGGGAAATTATCTAGGTTGTGGCTTCATTGATTCTTCTTTGCTTCATGTGATTAGCGATTGTGTTTTTAATTCCGCAATTGATTTGTAGAAGCAATTTAGTATTTAACTTTAGTACATTGTTGGATCATATTGAATCCATGATATACATGCATGTTGTATAATTTCTACATAGCATGCATTGCTTAGCGTGCACGACTCAAAACTGCAAAAATATATTATTATTTACTTAAAAAGGCAGTCCTAAGGGACCCTTCTCCAAAAGGTATGATGCCAACTAGGGTATACTCTACATAGATTAGATATGGGAACATCATCTCCAACCCTATGAAGATAGGGGAGTAGCATCTACAACCCTTTAGGTAATAGATAGAGGTTATACCTTATTGTCCATAGTTCCCTCAACCCCAAGAACCCTCCATCTCATTTCCACACCCTCGGAGCTCAGACAGGGGAGGAAGAGTTGGCTAAGTGTCCTCGATCAACAATTCTCTCATCATAATCATATCTGGTATCATCTTGATCATCATGTATCAATAGAAAATATCTCTTATACATACAAGACATCAAATCAAATATCATGTCAGAATATAACTAATCATATAAATCACAAAAGGATACCATATTCATCCTCCCTCTTAAGGAAGTTCCAACCACAAGCCTAAGCTTGTCTCGTACAGTTGCATTGTCTTAATATATGAAAGTATCTCGGTCCCAACTATATATTGGATTCTCTATCAATTGGATCCCACTCTTTTTCATCACAATGTATCGATATCATATCCATATCATGCTCAGACAACTCTCTAAGGAGCTTCTTCATCTTGCCTCACAATTAGCCATTCTAGAAACATCGTACCAACCTCGGTCGTGCTACGGACCTCTCATCCAAGATATCATGGCAGATATCATAATAAAATAACATCCAAATGTGCTCAGAAATAATAATCTCAAACATCATAAGTACATTCATGCATCCACACATCATAGGAAGAATGTCAAAGATAGAGCATCCCATGCAAACATCTCGAAGGATGCTTAGTGGAAACACAATGTGTATGAAGAATCTCAATCATGAATTCTCTCAGGTTTTATTCACATCATAAATATATATAGATATATATATATATATATATATATATATATATATATATATATATATATATATATATGAACATATGTTCAAAACGAAACATCAATGCTTTAATCAACTGTCGATTTCCAAGTTGAGTTCAACAAGAGTTTCTCACAACATCTTGAAATTCAATTGAAGTGTCCAATGATTTTCATTTCCACTTTCCAATACTTCTTCAATATCTTCACTATATATATTATATTTTCCCAACTTCAGAAATCGATTCATCATGCCATGAACCATCACTTTGAGCTTCAGAATCCATCTCCCTCTTACTTATATCATCAGAGTCTTATTACCTATAAATAGTAGAACATCAGTATATAAAACCAAAACCAAAATCAAAGTCATACCTTGGAACACTTCTGAAGTAGAGGTTTGGGTCAACACATCTTCTTGGCTTCACCAGATAACAGTCAATGCGGACATATCTGGATTCAGGAGCTAGCTTCATTCAAAGCTCTCTGCAACCATAATACTTTTCCTAACCAATATACTTAGCCTCCCATAAATCAATATTGTTCAATTAAATTGACTAAGTCAACTCATCAAATTTTGGAAGCCTAATCAAAACTAATATCAAAGTCATCAATATCATAGTATCAATTCTTTAGACCGGGTGACAGGTAGAGTTCATATCAATTTTTGACTTCATCTATTATCATGCCAACAGGTTGTCACATATCACACAATATCAATACAGACTTCATCAGTTCATTCTGATGATCATAATACAAGTCATTTTTGTTACTAGATTCAAATGCATAGACAAAGGATAAGTCATGTAGGTTTCATATTCATACTGAATCAGAACTTTCAATAATTCAACCACTGTGATAGGAATAAGGAAGCCAATACAAAACCATTTTCAAATACCCATACAAGTCATTGGAAGTCCTTATGCTCATGAATCATTGTCATCAAGGAAAATCATCAATCATAAAATCAAATAATTAGTTATCAAATCAAATTCCAATTCTTCTATCATAGAGATATATATAGTACAAAACATATATCAATCATCAAGTCAAATTTCCAAGTCATTATCAAGCATCATGTCAAACCTCCATGCACTACTCATATATATCATTCGAATCATGTAAAACTCTTGTAACACAAACTTTAATCGTAATGACACATATATATGCATATCTCAGTCACCTGCAAATAGATTTTCAATATTCATGTTCATATTATTGTAAAAATTCAAACTTTCCTTCTCATAGAACTTTATGTTGTCTGCTCCATGTTTGTAAGACTGATATCCTTTAGGAGAAAATCTGATGTCATGCACAAAACTTTATTTTTTTGTCCAATGGGCATATTCTCACCCATAGTCCTTCCTCTAAGTGGTTGGGATATTACGGTCGCACTCCTCAAGATGTAATGCGAGCGATTGTGGCTTCCCAAATTCAAAACCCTAGATCATAATTGACTCAGTGCCTCGGTCGTACCCTTGAGCTTGCATACGTGTGGATGGAAGGCTATATTTGCACCTATAGGATTTCTTCTGAGCGATTGAGGCTTAGAGTAAGAGAACTCTCTCACCTCATATTAGAACTTTGTTGCAGATCAATAATGTCAAATATTTTTCTACGCATGCCCATAAATCATACTTCAACAATAAAGAGTATATAATGCAAATGACAATAGGAGAAGGGATATTATGGAGAGGTTTTCCCTATGGGTTGGAATCCACTTTAGACATCTTCATTCATGTCATCAACATGTCTATAATATTTTCATGCATCAGCAGATCCATTAGATCATAAATTCAAACATATATCTATCATGGCCATAACACGCTAACATCATATATTACATCATCACTTCATGACATCAATTGTTCATTAAGGGTTAGAGTCAAGTGATCAGGGCAGCAAATAGATGTAACATCATATCTCAAATATAATGAACACAATATTACTTCTATCAAGTCAATCCATCCAGTTAGGGCATTCATTTTTATCATATGTCATAGTTACTAATCACATTAAAACATAACCATAGTTAATAAAATATATAGAATATCAATCTCATAGTTATACTTCTATCATCATGGTTACCATGATTATCATTATCAATAGTATTAATTCAATTCATTCAATAAAAATTTACCAAAACAACAAGAGTGTCAACCTTTTTCCCATACTTTCATCATGCTCATCACAAGAATTATCAATAGTATCATGTATAAGAATAAATGAGCTAATATTCTATGTGAAATCCATCATGTCTTATGCATGTCAAGTGTATCATCTACTAGATTCAAGTTTCTAACCTTCTTTATGGCATAAGGATATCCAAAATTATATATGTTAGCCAAACATCAAGTATGCCATTATATCAAATATCAACATTAGGAATCCTCATAGAATCGGGAATTTCATTATGAGTAGAAGGTAAGATAGTTGTTCAATATCAAGTGCACGATTTCATCATAAGAACCATGAATCCAAATTACTTTCATATGCATGAACTATATCTGAAGGAGACATTCTCATTACCTCGCCATTCAATATTACAGCTAAAACATAACATTAAAACAATATATCATGCATACATTGTAGTATTCAAATACATGTGCACCTTCTCATTTGACATAGGTAGCTTGTAGAGCTATGTCACCTTTCCATCAGATGCCTCTTTACCTTTTCCAGCTCTAGCCATATTTCCTGCATCTCAAATGATCCTCAAGAAGTATCCACTTATCACATCTCATCAAGGAGGTTAGAAACATCCAAATACTCAAATATATATGTAGGAAGAATAAGTAACGATCAAAATAATAATAAATCTATAATTATAAACAAAAGTAAAGACATAGAGAAGCATCATAATTCAAGAAATAATTATCTTCAACAAGAGGAGATTTTCTCTCTCTTGAACCAACCTTCAGGGTCCATCAATGTCCATTTTCGACCTAACAATGTTGCATTCAATCAACTTTATCAACAACTAGACCTACTAGAGACTATCCCATTTGTGGCTTCTTCAAATCTATCAAAAGTGATTGAGCATATTTACTTTGACCATGTTATAGTTTCATATATCACATCTTTTCCATAGACCAGGGTTTCTCCCTAACCTCATGATATCAAACCCTAATGCACAAATATCCTAAGGTTATCTTCAAACCCTATTATTATTTTAGGTCTCCACCATCCTCTTCTTGCTTCCATCAAAGGTGTCATCGTAGGGGTGATATCCATGAATTTTCTTCAGCCCATCTATGGTCCCATGTTAATTTTTCATAGGGATATATTGTTCTTCGCTTTGATAATTGCATTTCTTCATTATCACATTAAATTCACCCCATATCATAATAACTTTATTCATATTTACATCATTATTCAACAACATATGCAATTATGTAGAAAGAACAATAACATCATCATCAATCAATCAGAACATAAAAGAATAATAGAAGAAAAGCATTCACACATAAAGACACTAGGATTGGTCAGAGACTAGGGAAAAACTCACTATGGGGAAAAACCTTTCAAATTCTTCTTCTTATTAGATCGTCATCAAATGATTCGGAAAAAGAGAGTACAATGATCCATATCTTCATAAATGCAACTAAGCAGCAAAACAACTATAACATCCATGAAATGAACCTGAACCCAACAATGTATATACCCAAAAACTCTATTCTGAAGACTGTAATGAACTGTTAATGTCTATAGTCTTTGAGGTCAATTTCTGAAAACTATAGTTATAGAGTGAAATATTTGGAAGACAAATATTCCCTCTTTTAGGTCCCGGTCGCATGGAGGAGGAGTTATCCGAGCGACTATAATTGTCTAGTCGCTCTCTGAAGCACCGAAAGTGAGCAGTCGTAATTTGAAATTGAGAATTGGAAACCCTAGATGTCGGTCGCATGAAGAATGAGTTGTGCATGTGACTAGGATGCTTCGGTTGAATTGAAGAGCCTATAAGCCCGCAACTGGGGTCATATTTGTACTACATAAACCCTAAATCCCCAGTCGCATGGATGGAGAGTTGTCTGTGTGACTGGAAGGCTCCAGTCACATAGATGAGATTATGTGTGTGCAACTATGATCAAATCCTTCCTATTACGTGCCTATGACTGAGGCCCAGAACCCCAAATTAGAGATGCGAGCATCGAACCCTGCAATTTCACCTCATAGCGAACTTTATCCTCTGCGGACGAGCCTCAGACCTATGCGAGAAAAAAAACAAAGATAGAAGAGTGTCTTATTATTGTGTCCAAATGAGGTAGAGATTACTTTTATTTTTAGGATTCCACGAGGATCCACTTGATGTTAAGGCTGACCTGTCCAATTGTACATGTGTTATAGGCCGACCTAATCCAATGTACATGAGAGCGTTCGTAAATTCAAAAACCAAATTTTTCTTGTCCAAATGAGGTGATCTTTAGGTCGATTTTGGTCCTCCCAAAAAGAGGAATTCAATGCAATCATCAACTCTATCATCTGAGTTGTCCAAGGCGGAATTTGACCCTAGTTGCAAAAATTAACATCTTATTATTCTATCAAGGATAAATACATAGGGCTCATGTATTAGGGATCATGGCCCTTTACAAAACCATAATACAATACTAGTATCCAATTGTATACATATAGGGATTGATTTCAGCTCCCTTTGACCTTCAATATTCCCAAAAATATAAAAATAAAACAAATAATTTACTTGTTGATGGAGCATCTTCAAAATCAGTCCTTTTAGTCCTTATTTTCCCTTGATACCTAGTTTTCCTTTTCCACCTTCACACAAAGATTTGTCTCGTTTCAAGTCTTTGTACAACCAGCTACTCACAAAGTTCAATTACTCCATACCACTTGCATTCTAACATTCAAATACTATTTTTCATGCCCTCCTTTGATGAAAAAAATTCAAGGTTCTACTCAACAACCCTTTCTCCTTATAACAACAACCTCATCTCACCTTCACTGGCCTTGCTTGGTTTTGAGGGACCTTCAGTGGCTCCTACAACCCCTAAGTATTTTCATCCCCTTCTTCTAGGCCTACGACCTTCTTAGAAACCATTTTCTCTTACAACCTTGCAATAGAAAACTCCTCTCAATATGGTGACCTTCAAAACAACTTGGAAAACCTTCACAAGGGCTTATATGTCCCTCTATACTCCTTGGCCCTATTTTTGTATCAAATGAGGGCTAAGAACTACCTCACAAGGGTTATGGCCCTCCTTTAATAACATAATAGACATAACAGAGAACTAACGCTTCCCTTTCTCTTGGCTAGTGAAATCAGAGATTTCAACCTTCAATTATTCTAAAAGCAGATATAGATACAAGCTAAAACCATCATATAAGGGACACACTTGGCCTCCTTCTTCTTAAATAGAAACTTCCTTTCCAATCATAGAAATCATCCTCAAAAACTTCCACTTCTAGTGGTGGCTCTCTACTACAGGCTTGATGTTCTTCATGATATGAGTTGTTATGTGTCATTATACCTCACATGGTCTCTTAATATATACCTCTCTATTTGATTGCCTTAAGAGCCCTTATTTCCATTAAAGAGCCTCCATACAATATCAACAAGCAAAATATTTGGGTCTCAAGCCCATGAATTTGGGTTCAAAACCCACTTTCTTAGGTACTTAACCCACAAAGTGGGTAAAATCCTCATAATTCAAATACCCTAGACTTATGGTAGTACCTCCCAAGCTACACTTTTTAATCCTCCCTCTTAGCAAGGGAGGTACTTCCATTGCTCGAAAGTAACTCGCCAAGAACACAATCCTAATCTTTGGCGTCCATCAGTGTAGCATACCCTAAAGAATGAAAAATACTTTCCTCATAAGAATCCCTGCCATTAGAAGCCTCTCACCTCTTCTTATCTTGATAGGCCTTCAAGAAAATTCAATTTTCCTTCTTTCCAGCTATAGATGTTTCATTTCTTTTCACTGACAATGTGCTCTTCTTGGGTTGTGGATTCTGCCTCTGGACCTAGAAACTCTCACTCAAACTCAACTCCCTCTGAGTCTCAGGAACCTACTTCTTCATTTGATCTATAGGCTTTCACTTCAACTTGTATATACCACTCTTCCTAACTCTAATAATTTCTCCTATGGAGTTAGATACTTTGAGCTTGAGCATCACCTTTCCATCCCAGAACAATACTTCAAACCCCTTATCCTCAATTATTGAGACAAAAAACATGTTTCACTTGATATTTCGTACCCACAATACATCCTGGAATCATATCAACCCTCCTAACTCCACCCTAAATGGCACCATTCCTGACCCTTTGAAAGTATTATGACTCTTATCTCCAACCTCCACATGTAATTTAGAGTCTCATTTGGTTAGAGTTTGTTGTCGCTGCGACGATGACACTCCAAAATTTTGTTCCTAACTCAATTTTGGATCCTACTTGAACTATCATTCCAAGCCACCTATTGTCATCATGTTGTTCGATTTGTTATTTTTATGTTTTCTTCAAGTGTTGCATCATCATAAATCAATGTTTCTAAGTGTCATCACCTAACCTTTAGAAGTGCTTGTGTTATCTAACTCGTGGTTAGGTTAACTCATAACTTTTCTTGACTTAGAAACTAGCCTTTTTCGCCATGCACACAAAATAAAAGCACTAAAAATAACACAAAAGAAAACAAAAGAAAGAAAAAACACTTTTAAGGAAAAAGCGTACTTCAATATCATAAAGACTTTCTCTTGTGTTGAGCGCACTCCTTTCGGGCTGAAGAACTGCGCCCTCCTTGAGCGCACTCCTTTATGCTTAGCAATTGTGCCCTCCTTGAGCACACTCCTTCATGCTTAGCAAGTGTGCCCTCCTTGAGCGCATTCCTTTGGCATGGAGACATGCACCCTTCAAGAACTCATGCATGATATTTCTTGTTGCATGTGGGCGCACTCCTAGAAAATATGAGCCCACTTTACTTCTCTTTAATAACTCATTCACTCATCGACAAGTGGTGAGCATGCAAGAAATGGATTTGCATGAAATATCTTTTAAATTAACCTAGTTAATCATTCTCATCTGGGTTGGGAACACATCTTTGGATCAAGAAACTCTTCGTCGATTTGCATTCCAATTTTTGCGTTTCAATTATTTTGGTTTCATTTCATGATTTTGTTGTCGATATTGCTTTCCTTGCTGGAATTTATTTTCTTTTCAGTCTATTTAATGGAATTTTTGTTCATTCTTGCCTCTACAAGTGTTAATTTGTTGTTGCAAGTTGTGACTCTGCATGTTCCTTGACTCTTCACATTCTAATCATGATTGTGACAACACCCATAAAAACTTATAGATATTTCCTCTCCACATTTCTTTCGTTCAATATTGTTGTTAAACTTTTCCTTGAGCCATTTTATGATAGAGCGCACTTCTGGAAGCTGAAGCCCCGACTAACTCAAAACATTGCGCCCAAAAAATACAAGTTTTCCTCTTGAGTGCATTGAGTCTGTCATGAATAATTACGCCCTCCTTGAGCACATGATCACACCCCAAAGGCTTGAATGTTTTCCCTTCATCCATTCAGCATATGCCAGTGTTCCCTCCTTTCCCTCTGAGTGCATGAGCGCACCTTGAAGGCATGAAGGCCCAAAGCTTCACTCCTTCATCTCTTTAGAATGTTCCCTTACGCCCTCTTAGTATCCCTGAGCACATGATCACACCCTAAAGGCCCAAAAAATCACTCCTTCATCTCCTTAGAGTGTTCCCTTGCACCTTTGATGTTTTCCCTCTCTTGCTTCAGCGCATGAGTGCACTTCAAAGCCACAAATGACCCTTGAAATTCCTTCATGCTTTGAAAGTGTGCCCTTTGTGTTTTCTAGTAGATTTCTTTCCCAAAGTAGTTATGAGTCATCATTGATGGGATTACATTCTCGGTTACATTTAATGGCTCTTTGAATATTATTTTCTATGTTATCACTTGTTATAAATAGAAGATCTGATATAACTAATCTTTGTCACCATGAGTGTGCTTCCAAAAACAGGTGTTCGACCTACAAGTATTGTTACTCTTTCCTAATTTGTTGGAACCATGCCTCATGCTACACATAAAGTGGCTCCAAATAAATTTCGAAGGAAAGCACTGAGGAAGCAATTGAAGTTACAAATCCTACCATTCACATATATGCAAATACACAGTGCTTCATAGATAAGTCTACTGAGGCCACATGGAATGGCATCAAAGACACATTCACGGAGAACTAATTTTCTGAAAACTTGGAATATCTGGAAGCATATATCAATATCAAACAGTCTAGCATACACAAGATCACATGCAGATTCCCAACCATCCCTTGTACAGAAGTGATTGAGTGGATTCTTACACACATGGATGATTCTCATCTCGTGCTTCATAGCGAAAGCGGTGGTCATCTCACCACCTATTATGGAGAATACATGTAGAATTACTATAATATGCTTAGGGCCACAGAGTAAATGAATTCTACACTAGATGGGTCGATCTCAATAAAAGTGACATTATTAAATCTTGGTGGTGAGAGCCTGCTAAGTTTCGTCACCGCCCATCTACAGTTTATCTAACCAGGATTCTCATATATGTATATTATTACCTCATTGCCATTTTTTTTCAGATGCATGGGTGAAAGAATGTTGAAATTTTTGAAGAAAACTGGATATATATACTCAACATGGTAGCTACCCATGGAAATATCTTCAATTGGGAAAATATATTGTCATTTGAGTTCCAGCGTCATGTGGGGCAAGAAAAATCATCTTTAAGGGCAAACCAGGCACTAGAATTTTACACGTATTCATTTTTGTTAGATGGAATCCTTGCACAATATGATTTCCAGGAATGTATTAGAATTGGACCTAAAAAAATAAGTTTTCAGTCTACTTCCACTACATAGTGTTGATAAAATCGAGTTTTAGAGGCGCATACAATAGGCTAGCAGAGAATTTGTTCGCAGTGAAATTCAATATGACATATGAGATAGATCCTCCTTGCATGACCGATCAGGCGAAGGAGTCACTACATGATATCGCATATTGGTTTGATCGCCTAAGGGTACCTACATCTGATGTTTTGGGTGTCATATTTCCCCTCATCTCATGTTGCAATACATGACCAATAAGGTGGCCTTGCAAGAAGTAGCATATTAGTTGGATAAATGGTTCTCAGGAGTTCTTCACAGAAGGAAGTAAGCCCCATGGCCCACCTTCCCTTTGGGTGTGCTACGGGTAACGTGCTTATGGAAAGGTGTGAGGCCCAAAAGGAAATTGTCTTCTACATTGATGCACTTTAGATGCAATTAAAGAAACCAGACAAAACAATGTCTCTTCTAGACATGAATATTGTGAATCTAGACTTCCTAACCTCAACGAAGAAGAATGAGAATCTAGAGGCAATACATGTGGACTGAGTCTTTAGGATGATGTGTTCAAGTTGATGAATTTTGTTTTTATATCATTAAGAAATAAATTTGCTTCCCATTCTACTTATAGGCATACGGGATATAATAATTTGGACAAAAGCTTTGTGCCCAATATGATACTTGTCTAGTTTCCCTAGTGGTAGGCCAATATCTAGGGGAATTTATATTTATGATTGGTTAATATGCAGTTGTTGAATAGCTTACACAAACAATATTACATAATGTTGGGATCAAATTTAGGGCTATAAAAACTCTCAAACTTCACTTAAACCAAGGACCATCTTCAAACACTCATCAATAATAAGTAGGATTATAGTGTTGAATACCAAAAAACCCTTGGAATAGAGAGAGGTCCCACATTTCTTTGTTGAAATTGAGTGAATCCAATGAAACAATGCCAATGTAGGAGGCCAATACCTGTTAAATCTACAAATAATTGAACTTTTTTTTTATAATTATTATAGATGGCTACCTCCAATGTTGTGAACTCCGCCATTGGTACCTCTTCATCATGCTCTATTATATAAGCGCTATGAATTGGAGAAAGCTTTGAAGCATTTGGAGTGGTAGAGTTTTTTTTTACTACATCCTTAAATGATAAAGGTTTATAAGTTGAAGGCATCCTTGAACCCACGACTCCATGCCACAACACCATATTAATGATAGAATCTTTGCCTACATTATAGACAAACAATGAAATTTGATTCAAGGTATTTACCTTGATATATTAAACAATGTTGATCCACAAGAATCCCGTGTACACATTCCAACTTTCTCTTTAGATAAAACACACAATCCATGTAATGCACCCACAAACAAAGGGGTTTTTTGAAGGGGGATTGAACTGTGATCTAAAATTTTGTCTTCTTCTCTTTAAAAACTCCAAAAACCTTGTCAGCATAATTTTTTTAAGTACTTTACTTGCCAACATTTCATAAAACACATGTCATGTATAATCAACACATTTTTTTTAATGCTAGAGGGATTAGTCTGAGATCATACTCACATGACAAAGGGTTGATTTTGATCATTACCACTATAACCTATAGGTGTAACTTTCCTGCCCCATAGAACGACACACGAGTTTGACAATTAGGGGACTTGAACAAAGGACCTCATAACACACATAAATTTACATAACACAAACTTTCCAAGTCAATTATCCTTGGGGGGGCATGTATACACAATACATTGTAACTAATTGTGTGCATACATCTTGTCAAACATATGATGAGAATTTTTAATACTTTTTCCAAACTCTTCGAGTAAAAGTGTTTGAACAAAGGTACTTGGCATGCTTCCCAAAATGCTAAATTGCAATCCCATAATGACTCCAAAAAAAGTGTTAATAAACCATGTTCACCTTTGCATAAGTGTCTCCAAACATGAAGAGAATTCTTTGCTATGGGTACTATTTTTACCACAATTTCAATAAGAGGAAACAATTGGTCTCAAGGAGCACGTGTTATTCCATTACTGGTATTACAAGTTTCAAGCATGCATTGACGAGAAAAATATGTTTGAGGTAACAAACATAAGCTAAATAGAGGCCAGTGTCTTGTAAAGTATGACAATAAACATGGATCCTAAAGCAAAAATGATCCAAAAATGAAATGAAGGTATTATTGAACGAAGTGAAAGAAGTTTATGTAATCTTATGCAATGGATCAAAATTGTGAAAACACATAAACTTGATAAAAGTTTTGCAACAAAATAAAAGAATGGAGACTGAAAATAGAAGCAAGAAAAAGAATACAAGTTGGTAATGGAGTTCACCCCTCCTAGGCTACGTCCCTGGGCCCACTTCCAGTGTGACTGCTTTATTGAGATGCTAAAATGCTCAATTACATATGTTTAAAAGCTCCAAATCGTCAAAATAATGCTTCCAATGGATTCAAAAGGCCCAAAACCCCCTATTTATGCTTTTGAAACGTTATGATTTGGCCTCCAAATTGCCACAATAGGCCCAAAATTCTCTCTTCCTACCACTTAAAAGAAATTTGGTCTGCAAAGTATTTAACAAAACCCATCGTGGCTCAACAGTTGGGTGCTTTGTTTATATTTGTGGAGGTAATATGGTGGCACTGTTATCCAATACCATGGATATGGTGGGCCCCACCATATTAATTTCCCCAAACCAGCGCCAAAAAAACCTTAAATAACACATTTATCCCATACTTCTTGAGCAAAATCGTAGATATATTGGTAAAGTGTGAGATTTGTGGCCAGCAGGTCCAGGGTTTGACCCTTTCCAAGTGCACTTTATTAAATTTTGGTTCAATCCATAGGACCATGTGGCGGCTCATAATTGGGCCATATGTTTCCCTCTGAATGGGCCACGTGGCTCAATTCCATTGGTCCACATCCTCCAACCATACAATGACACTTGTCAAAACCTGAAGGCACCACGTTTCAATCAAAAACATGAGCCTAGAACCCTTCCTGTCAAAACCATGATTTTACCGTTGATGATTGACTTTGACATGTTGACTTTTGACTTTTTGCCATGTTTGGACCTGACATTTCACCTTGCATAAATTTTCATACGATGTTTGTTTTCTCTCGTTTAATTTATGTTGGAATTAGAGCGACGAGCACTACGCATTGAGCCTTGTTTCAACTGCATATGATAACTTTGTTTTTTGATAATTTTCTGGAATTTTTAGCAGCTTTTAGATCCTCCAGATTACTCCTCCCCATTGGAAGCTTTTGGACCACCAAAATTTTAGTACTACTTAGAAAATAAGTGAGGGTAAAGCTCCCTCACCCTCTCGGCCTCGATCCATCGTGCTTTTCTTGGATTGGTACCATTGAGCCCCACACGAAGGTACTCCACATCACCCCTGCATGAAGTCCTTGTCTTCGTGTCAAGAATGGTGTCTTCCTACAACTCATACATGTATTCAAGAGAAAATTATTCTATGGAAGGTACCTGAATTTGCATTTGTTTGGATTTCGAATGGCTACTTGAGATCTAGAAGAGCTAGAACTAATGTTGTACTAATATTTTCTTTCAATGCATCGAAGGCTTACTGTTATATTCCTGCCCACTGAAAAACATGTTTCACACTTGTCAAAGGATGTAGCGGTGTTGCAATAGATGAGAAACCTGGAATGAACTTACTCCAGTATTGGGCTACTCCCTGGAAGTTTCTGACTTCAGTTACATTTTTGGGCTTAGGCCAATTTACAATAACCTCAACTTTAGAGGGATAAATTTTCAATTCACTAGCCCCTACAATATGACCTAAGTAGACCAAAGATGTCTTACCAAATTCACATTTGAACATATTTAAATACAACTTTTCCCTTTCTAAGACATCCAAAACCTGCTTTACATATTTTACATGATCTTCAAGAGTTTTATTGAACATCAAAATATCATCTAAGTAGACTATGAAAAAATTATCAAGGAATGGTGGCAATACATCATTCATCACCCTCATAAATTTTGTAGGTTCATTACAAAGCCCAAAAGGCATTACTAACCATTTAAACAATCCCTGTTTTGTCTTATAAGAAATTTTCCAAATATCACTTTCAACAATTTTAATTTGATGATAACCGCTTCTTAAATGTAACTTAGTGAAATGAACAACATGCTTCAATTGATCTAGAAAATCCTTAATGCGAAGAAGAGGATAACGATTATTTACTGTGATTTTGTTCAAAGCTCGGAAATCAACTCACATTCGCCATGTGCCATCCTTCTCTGGGAAAAAAAACAATAAGAGACCCACGAGGAGAGGTACTTTGTCTGATAACCCCTTTGTAAAGAAATGCTTGCACCTACTTCTTAATTTCCATGCTTTCCAAAATTGAAATTTTGTACATGACAATATTAGGAAGTGGAGCATCTTGTTGCAACTGAATCTCATGTTGAACTCCTCTTTTTGGAGGGATTCCTTCAAGTTCCTGAAACATCTTGCAATACGTATCAAAAACTTCACTTAATTCATACTTAAGTTTAGGATCACATCCTGAGAAGGCTTCGGATTTATCAACATCCTTAGATTTTAAAATCATCAATACATAATTATTGCTAGCGTTAACAATTATTTTCATTTGTCCTAGACTAATAAGAGAAAAATTGTCTTCTTATGATGTGATCTTACAATGTATTCAATCCCTCCTTTTAAGAGATGATATTTGTTCTCCTCGCGATAAAATATGGCTTTTTGATCATACAGATAGGGAATTCCCAAAACAATCTCGCAAATGTCAAGAGGTACAACATCAAGTGCAACTTCATCTACAAAGTTAGTAGTGATGGCAAAATTAAGTTTACATTATCTTGTTACTTGTAGTTTGGCATCATCACATACCCAACCCAAAGGGTAAGGTTTAAAATGAGGTGTTGTTTCTAAGTTAAGTTTCTTTACAATTGCTTCAGAAATAAGATTGAATTGAGAACCATATCAAAAAGAGTATAAACCTTATTATGCTTTATGACCACTCTAATATGAAAAATTTCAACCATTTTCTTATCATTTAGAGATTCAAAGGACTAATTAGAAGAACTATTACTTGCATTAGAATCTATACCTTTCATTCCCATTGTTGTGATCTGTGTTTCGTCACCTGAATCAGATCCCAAATCCTATTGAGTTGAAGCAACAATATTTTCTTTCCCCTTGTTGTCAAACTTCTTAGGCCTCAATTCTGGATGCAACTTATAGCAATGGCCTTCATCATGACCATCCTTCTTGCAATATTAGTGAGTTTCGTTTCCTCTTTATTAACAGTGGTTGTCTTGTTCCATTTTCATTTTCCTTTCCCCTTTGACTTATCAACAAATAGCTTGGATGGTTTATTTGAAGTATCTTCTTGCACATTTTTTCCTTGACTTTCAATACGGATAGCTTGTACACACACTTCATCTAACTTGGTGGGGTTAAGAATAAGAATAGTGTGTCTAATATAGCTATGTAAACCAACAATATACTTCATAAGTGTCTCTTATGTATCTGAAGGAATACTCAAAATCAAAGCTTTCTTACGAAATTCTTGAGTATAACTTTGTACATTTTAACCCTTAGCTTGCCTAAGATTTTTCCATCTCATCATTTCTTGTTGTTTATATGCCAATGGATAAAATTGTTTTCTCAAAGTAGTTATAAAATCATTCCAAGAATAAATAATCTTACCACTTTTCTTGAGATCTTCTTTCATTTTTTCTTCCCACCATATGAGAGTTGTTCCTCCCAAACTAAGAGAAGCAAGTTGGATTTTTGTGACATCGTCATCAATGTTTTGTATCCTGCAATATACTTCAATTTGCCTCACCCAATTATCCAACTTTTCAACATTCAATTCTCCATCATATATTGGAAATTCACACTTTACATTGAGCTTAATTAAAGGAGATTTAGCATGTCCTTTATGTCCTTTTTGTGAAGAAGTAAGAGATGAAGGAGAAGATGGAAAAGAAGGAGGCGAAGGAGGTAGAGGAGGAGGCTCACCATCATCACCACCATTAGCACCATTACCATTATCATTACCATCTGGTGGCTTATGAGAACCATTACCTTCCTCTTTTGGTTGACAAGAACTTTCAGCTTGCAATCGCATTGTTCTCTCATCAAGCAATATTTTTACCATGTCAGCCATATCAAGAAAATTATTTCTAAATTCTCTCTCTATTGGAGAAATACCATCATCTTTTTCACCTGCCATGGTTTGAGAAGAAAGGAAAGGTGGTATTCTTGAACCAATTTCAAGATTTAATTCTTCAATTGATCCTTCTCCTTTCTTGAGCTTGTCTCTCGTGAGCATGTAAAAACTTTCAATCCCTGTCAAAACTTCACACAACTAAGTGTTTTGTTACCAAATTTGATCTAAAAATGAAATGAAGGTATCACTGAATGACTTGCAAGTTATTTTATGTATTCTTATGCAACAAATCGAAATTGTGAAAACACATAAACTTGATAAAAGTTTTGCAACAAAAGAAAAGAATGGAGAATGAAAATAGATGTAAGAAAAAAAAGACAGGTTGGTAATGGAGTTCACCCCTCCTGGGCTACATCTCTAGGTCTGCTTCCAATGCGACCGCTTTATTAAGATTCTCAAATTCTCAATTACATCTGTTTACAAGATCCAACTCACCAAAATAATGCTTCCAACGCATTCATGAGACCCAAAAAACCTTGTTTACACTTTTAAAACGCTCAATTTGGCCTCCAAATTGCCATAATAGGCCCAAAAATGTCTCTGCCTCCAACTTAAAAGAAATTAGGATTGAAAAGTATTCAAAAAAACCCACCGTGGCTCAACGGTTGCGTGCTTTGTTTATATAGGTGGAGTTCAGGTGTTTGATCCTCAATAGGCGTGATTTTGTTGACTGGTTTTTGGTTGGTTTCAATATATATGGTAAAGTTTGTTTGTAATATGGTGGCCCTACTATCCAATACCGTGGATATGGTAGAGCCACCAAATATGGCGGGCTCTGCCATAATCATTTCCCCAAACCAGTGCCAAAAAAACCTTAAAGAGCACATTTCTCTCATACTTCTCGAGCAACACCGTCGACATAGTGGTAAAGCACAATATGTGTGGCCAGCAAGTTTGGGGTCGACCCCCGCCCAGTGCACTTTATTAAATTTTGGTTCAATCCACAGGGCCATGTGGCGGCTCAGAATTGGGCCATGTGTTTCCCTCTGATTGTGCCACGCAGCTCAATTCTATTGGTCCACATCCTCCAACCATAGAATGACTCTTGTCGAAATATGAAGGTGCCACGTGTCAACCAGAACCATGAGCCTGGAACCCTCCATGTCGGAACCATGACTTTACCGTTGAACTATGGAACCTTGAGCATTGTCTATTGACTTTTGACTTTTTTCCCTATTTGGACCTAACTTTGACCTTGCATAACTTTTGCATACGATATATATTTTCACCCGTTCAAGTTGTGTTGGAATCAAAGTGACGAGCACTACGCATTGAGCATGGTTTCAACTGCATCTGAGAACTTTGTTTTTTTTAAGCATTTTCTGGAACTTTGATCATCTTTTAGATCCTTCGAATCAAAAACTTATTCCCGTGGTAATAGAGACCATCATCGAGGAAAACACTTCTATAATTGTTTATATTATTATTTTTAAACACTTGCTTATGTTTGCACCTAATAGTACTACATATATCATTCTAGAAAGAAATTAAGAGTCAAATATGTTGTATGTTTTTTTTGTCTTTGCTATTGCAACATGACACCTAAACATTTAAGTATAGTCACAAGATCATTTTGATGAGTATTCATAAATTTGGTTAGCAATTTTCTACATTTCTACATAATTCACCCTATTCACAAATTATATTATTTTAAAATTCTTATTATAAAATCAATTGTATTAACCCAAATAATCATCTAACTAAAATTGCATTAACATAATGTTATAGTGAAGCTTAAATACGAGGCAAACTTATCTAGATCACTTTTAAGATCTTCTCAAGGCCCATCCAGCTAAGCCTTCTCAACATTGGAAACTCCCTAAGTAACATCATTAGACAATGTATTAGTGACTTAATAATGATTAATGCAAGGACATCTACTTCTTTTTCACCCCTTTGTTTTTTCATCTCTCCCTAATCATAATAGTTCTATTTTACTTTTTTTCCTTTTGTTTGTTGTATCACATAATAGCTTATATGTTTTTATTTTATTATCTTTTCCTATTTTTATAATTTGCACTTCAAAATTTTATTAACTTTATCTTAAAAGTTCAATCAATCTCAACTCACTTTCTTTTTCTTCTTCTTCTTTCTTTATCTTTCTTTATTGACCACTCTACCCAAAAAAAAATTATTAATAAAAATAAAATTACAGTTCTAAAATATATATAATTCTTAAAAAATAAATAAACAAACATTTTGTCATGATATACAACCTTAAGATATCCTCTCAAAAATCAAAAAATATATATAAAAATACAAAGAATCCCATCCCTTTGAGAGCCTTATTCTCATTTAAAAATACAAACATAAATCCCATTTAAGTCCCATTTATTAGAAAGAACACTATTGTCTCAAAGTGTCATATCTCTAATGTATAGAAAATTCTCTATACGTTTTGATAAAAAAAAGTGGGTAAAAGTATTATGTGGTGTCCTTCAACTTCCTCCCGTATATGTGCTATTGACCTCGGTCGATCAACTTTTGATAAATCACTAGACAATCTATTCATTTTTCTCAAAACATGATGAAAAAAATTTATATTAAATACAAATTTGAAATTTTTACATTTAATTGAAAATGAGTCACAACTGAAAATGAGTTACAACATAATTTTTTTTAATAAATAAATTATTTACCATACTTAACCACTACTTGATAATTTTTAAAAATTTGTATTTTAGAAATACATGTTTTTAACCACATTAAAAACTTTTGTATTAAAAAATTGCATAAGGCGTGCAACAATACATTATATGTGCATCAAAGAACATAATGGGCCACAGAAGAGAGTTTGGGTTTGAAACAAACCATAATAACTAAAATTGGCGATCTTCGTTGTACAATTCAGAATTATCTACAGGTCTATAATTATAAAGTTTTTAGTAACTTTCAAACAAAAAAACAAAATTTACAATTATTAGGTACTAGTTTGTTTTATGGTTTTGTTATTGTTGATAAGCTCTTGTTCTTTTGGCCATTCTCCTCCTCCATTGGGATGTTGAGGTCTGGAAAATCAGAGGAACCTCCACATAACCAACTTATTACTTCACTTGTTTTCATATTTTGAAAGGCCCCTTGTGCTTTTGGGCATGATGATATTCCAGTTCTGTAAGGAATCAAACATTTATTTATATTGATATTAACAATGAAGTCCCATTTTGCTAATCTAATTCCATGATTGCCAACAAGTCAACCTTTGTGTTGTCATGTCTTAGAATGTGAAAAGATTCATATTGTTCAAATTTATGAAATAAGCCTCTTATTTTTGCAAGGAGAGTCTTCAATTTCAAATTATAAGGGGACGAGTGTTTTTCTGTATATGAGAGGAGGAGAGAAGAGTCCCTTATTATAGCTAACTTGGTGACAGGTCCCAAAATCGAAACTTGGCTCTGACTCCAAACATAAAATTTACTTAAATAGAAGATAACACAAACCAACAACAATGCACAAACACGCAAATTAACACAATTTTTACCCTAGGAAAACCCCAACTCTAGAAAAAAACCTAGCCTAACAAAATGTCATCAGCCCTTGGCCAAAACTCTATCCAACCCAGCCAACTGACCCTTCACCACTCTCCTCCTTGGCCACATTACAATGAAGTCTTCCCATCCTTTTAAAGGCTCCATTACATGCAATCCCATGGAAAGAAATCCATGAGTACACGATACCTTGTGCCCAAAACCACCATTGTTTGACTTGGTCAACTTTGACTCTATCCCCGATTCAAGTTTACTAACATTACCCCTTAAACCTTGACTTGGGGTTTCTTGACTAACTCCAGCCAAAATTGCCACGTGAGTCAACCCCGCTCACTCTAGCCCTTACCCCCCTCAAAGGTTTTCCTATGGTATCTACTAATTCAACGTTCACCCTATAATCTAAGTCTAACATTAGACTTTACTGAAAATTTCTCAAAGTTACGCATGCCTTACTAGGTCTTACAACAATATTCCCATTGACATGCAATAATTTTGGACTCCATTATAATATTTTTCTCTCTTTTTACAATCATCTCCTTCTTGTTGCTATTGTAACACACACAAATTGGAAACAAACTCAACAATATATTAATGAATGTCTCAAAGAATGATGTACAATGTGTACACATATAAATACATCAAGAAACTGTTGAATGAGTTCCCTAGGTTTCTTGGACTCTAATAACCAATTACCTAACACAAACTAACCCGATGATTAGTTTTCTAACATTCCCTCCTTAATCCAAAGGGATATACCAAATTCCAAGGATGAGAGCTCAGAATGCAGAAATGCATCTCAACCAAGAGCTGAATGTCTCTCGGAAATTATTTTTAAGGATGACCACAAACCGAAAATGAGAGAATTCAATGTCTCAACCAACATTAATTATGGAACCTACATAGCAGTTCTCAGAACCAAAAATGTGGTTTTAATATGACCACAAACTCTGGAACTATCACAACAGTTCCTCGAACAATTTTGAGTCTGGAAGTGCTCGCTCAGAAACAACTCAATCAACTAAGGTTGTGGCTTAGGATGTGGATCACTAACTTAGGCTCGTTTGACATCTCGAACTTGAACCTGTAGCAGACCACCCACCAAAAAATCCCCCCTTGCCGGATACAAGGTGAGAAATATTCGTCATCACTGCAAGACTCGTCACTCTCGAACAAATTATTCGATATGATCTATAGATATTATTGGCTACTTTCGTCCATTCCCAAGAAGAAATCCATCCAAAACTTAGTTTCTCTCTTGTAGAACTCTTATTTTTGGAACATATGTTTGAATTGTGATTACGCTTTCCACAATGCTCACATGGGTGAAGATCAAAACATCAATCTTTCACATGCCCAACTCTGCTACACTGTTGGCATCTATCAACTTTTTCTAGAACTACATCATCCAGAAATCCTGCACTTCGAAATTTTATAGGTTTAGTGAAGTCTAGAATGTGAAAATATATATCATTGTTATAACCAAGATCAATTCTATGTTTATTGTGTGTAATCTCTTCCCATGGTCTTATAACAGGTTTCACATTAGAACTTCTAATTGCATCCAAATTTTCACCTGAAATCACTTCATTTATTTGATCATTCTTTGACTAATGATCAGGCTCAAACAAATTGTTGTTCTAAACAAACACTAGTTCAGAATCACAAGCATTTTTTTGAAGTTCATCTCGTTGTAATTGTGACTCTAACTCCAAGAATTCAATTTTTCTTTTAGCATTTTGCAAACATGATTGGATGTCAGAGAGCATGTCTTGTTGGCTTGGACATCGTTATGGACAGTAGATAGCATTAAATTGCTTAATAGCTGTACTAAATCATTTAGTTTGGCCATTTTCTCCAAGGCAATATCAAAGAAAACTTGCAATCAACTCAGAAAGAAGGGGTGTCGGCTACCACCAAAAATGCACCCAATACAAACAAATTTTCAATGATTTAACCGGGTGTTGGGTTCAAGTGATCATGCACCCATCAACAATACAAATCATAACATGTAAGAAACAACTTCAAAACTTTCAAACTTTCCATGGGAAGTCTACTAAGAGAAATACCATCCAATGAGCCAACAAAAATATATGCAGTACAAATTCTATACTCCAACCCACTTTTGAATATGTCAATTTTCTTATCCCTCCAAGAAATATGCTCTAACAATATAATGTAAAGTTTTTCATGCTACAAATAAACTAACTCCAAAGTTATATTTTTAAATAAAACTTCATTAAATCTTGATGCAAGTTAAAAAATATGATTTTAATTATCTTTTAAAATCTGATTTTAATTATCATCAACCCTTTGACCCATGTGACGAAAACCACTTTCCATATAGGAAGAGGCATTGTACTACCCACATTTCAATCCTGCCAAAACTTTGCTTTCAATCCTGCGAAAACTCCTCCAATGCTAGCAGCTTGAACCAATAAGAATCAGAAATGAATGCAATATTCAGGAACCCAAACTGTAATCCTTCAGTGCCCCAACTTGGTATTCTAATGCACAACGTTTTCCCTCTTCAAGCTTCTCTAGGGTTTTGAAAAAAGAATAAATTGCATTTTCTGAATTTTGGATGATGACGGTTACCTTCTTGTGGACACGATTCATCTGCTACAGTAGGACAGTCTTGGAGGCGAAGTGTTGTTCCATATATTCATATCTCACACTTTTCTTTTCCAATCCAATCCAATTGAGACTTGGACGAAAATGTTTAAATCGTAAAAAAAAATAGAAACTTTGAAACTAAGCGTATTGCAAATGATGTTCTTCCTTCCTTCTTCAGCGTCGACTGGATCCACGCTCTCACACCAACAGGATCAGAATTCCAAGTAGCATGATCAATCAAATTATGCTCACGCTCAGTTTTCGAAACAACATAGCTGGTGTGATCAATAACCAAAGCACCCAGGTCTTTATCAAAATCAACCTCAATAACAAAACCACCCAGGTCTTTATCAAAATCAACCTCAATAACCAAAGCACCCAAGTCTTTATCAAAATCAATCCCACAGTCAGCAGCATATTACGAATAATATGATCAAAGATGGTAGTGTCAGCAGTAAGAATCAAATCATGGTTAGAATCAACAAAGTAATTGCAGATAAAAAACAAAGGAGCTGCAACATATGTCAATGAAATAGACTGACTCTTTTTTTCGGCCACCAGAACCAATTTTTTTGTTGTAGTTACTGAATCAACACGTTAATCTGGGAACTATGTTGAGCACACATATAACCTGCCTCTCTATTCTTTGTAAAAGCAAATACATATGTTGCCGCATCAGTTTTTCGAGTAACATAACTTGTAGCGTTCCAGGCAATCTAACTACTGCAGAGGTTTTACTCTAAACCCCTTTCAATTTTCCGCTTGTAGAACACCAAATGCAAATACATAAACAGATTTTGAAAACTATCACTTTTAAGTCACCCCTCATCGCTTCTTTTGAAAGCTTTATATTGAAAATTCTATACCGATGAAAAACATTAACAAGTTCATGATAACAACAATAAGTTTTGTTGGGATGTACAATTCATACCATACGAAAAAATGCACATCTTTCCAGCGAGAGTTCCTGGGAAGGACCACTTCAAATGCATGCTCACAACTTCACCTGCTCACATTATTGTGCAGAAACAATGACGACGCAGTCAAGAAGGTGTGGCATTCTCCTGCTCGCTTAAGATGTGGTCCATCCTGAATAATACTGCCAAATCTCTGGCTACAAAAAAACTAGTGGCTAACTTCAATCAACATGCGGATAAACTACCCACTCTGATATCACTGTAACACACACAAACTGAAAATAAACTCAACGATATATTAATGAATGTCTCAAAAAATGATGTACAATGTATACACATATAAATACATTAAGAAATTGTTGAATCAGCTCCCCAGGTTTCTTGGACTCTAATAATAAATTACCTAACACAAACTAACCCGAAAAATAGTTGTCTAACAACTATCCTAATGTCCTAATACTTAATCACCATCCTCTCACTTACCACTTGGCACTCTCGTTAACCACCTCTCTTAGTTAATGCACATATCCCATTTGACATAGTCTACACATAAAAGAGAGACGATTTGATGCCTCCATACCATTAACCATACAAGAATCAATTCCTGGCCCATAACAACAAAGATATCCAAGAAAAACTACCGAGTGATGTCCATATTTGTCTTGTTCCCCAAAATATTGTTGCCATTGTATTCTTCATTCCAAAATAATTCGTTGCTTCATCACCGAACCTACGACTACCATAAGCTCCTCTGCCACCATGACCTCCATGACCACCAACTTGTTTACTGACATCACCATATCTACGATTGTTAGGCACTCGATCTCATAACTACACCACACTAACGATCATTCTCTTGCAGAACTTGTATGAGAGAAATTTAAAGCTTCACAAATGCTCACATCATCCCTGCTAACACTGGGTTCTAACCTCAAAAGTACAATAGCACCATCGGAATCTCTTGACACTCCACTGTGGACCCAACATAACAATTCCACAACATATCAAACAATTTGCGCTTATATTACCTGTTTTTATATGCACCGTGATCACCTTTCTCTACATCTCCCTTTGCGGTTTTACCAGTGTGCTTGTTATAAATTATTGGTTTCCTTGAAGAGGCCAAATAAAGGAAACAAAAATAATTCCAAGTCTCTGAGATAAGCAACCTACTAATAGCCCATTGAAAGTTCAACATAGCTAAATTTCAAGAGTACGGGGAATTTTCAGGCCACTTCCACCTCAAAACCAGATAATAAAACACAATCCCTTTGTATGCTCTGAACCACGCAACACCAGCTCCTCGTGGAGCTCCAACGTCTCCCATCACAACTTTGGTGGCCCATCATTTCTCCACTGCACCTGATTCAACCTACATCTTCATGATCAACATTGTGGGTTGTGGCCACCCTTGTTCATGCTCAATCACATTGATAACCCCTGAGGATCTGATCCCTAAATAACACGGGCAACAACAATAATAAAAGATGCAAACAAGCTACAGGCTTTTGCTTAATTATTTTGAGGCTGAACCGATAATCCTGCCACCCTTGGATTATATTTCGAGGCCCCATTAAACAATAGAATTGGATGAGTTTGTCCTAACAACCATTCAATAAATTCCTCCTTTGAAAATCTAAGTTGTCCTGTATTTTATTTTTTTCAACTCTCGGTTTGATTTGTTCTTGCATATTGAAGCCTTTTATCCATGTTTCTTCTCTCTTATCCACTTCCTAGGAGGAATATGAGAAGGACCTATGAGAATTTAATGCTTTCGTTAGAAGGGAGGAGGCTCTATTTGAAACCTCTAGAGGTGATGGGAGTTTATTTTGAAAAATAGTTGTGTTTCTAGCCAGCCATATTTTCGAGCATATAAACTTAGGAAGAGCCCACCAGATCTTTTTAAAAGTGGTATTTCTGGAAATGAAGTAAGTTGCATAATGCTCACCTCAAGGATTAAAAAAATGGATGATATTTGACGGCCATATAATTTGGTGGGTGATTTTTTTTAAGACACATTTCCACATTTTCTTAGAAAACTTGCAATCCAGGAATAAGAGGGTTGTGGGTTCTTCATCTTCTTTGCACAAATCACATCTTGAAGGTTCCACTATTCTTCTTTTCTGTAGATTTTCTAGAGATACATCTTTCACCTACAATAATTTTAAGACTATAATATTTATAATATTATTTACCTATCCAAATGAACTTTAAAAATATTAACTCACATATTTGACTCATGTTTATAAATATGTTTGCTTTGTTACTCATTCACAGTTCATTCATACACATAAATATAAATATAAATGTAAATTATTTTCCTTGCAAAATTTCTATACTAATTAAGAGGGTAGAATTTGGTGTTGTTCATAAATATGTTTGCTTTGTTACTCATTCACGGTTCATTCATACACATAAATACAAATATAAATGTAAATTATTTTCCTTGCAAAATTTCTATACTGACGAGGGTAGAATTTGGAGTTTGTCCGCACAACAGTAAATAAATAATTAATCAAAAGTGATTAAATTTCCACATAAAATAAATAACTAATTCTCACATTTTTTTTTGTGTTAAAAATGAATTTGGTATGAGGCTTGGTTGTAACCTTTATATATATATATATATATATTGGGCCAAAAAAATACCAAAACCAACTTTAAGTGGAAGTTAGTCCTTCTAGTTTGAGACAGTTCTCTCAAATTACTTATAAATTCTCTATATAAAACTCAAAATATCAGATGGCTAACTCTGGACTATTCATGTGATTATGCAGGTGAAAGAATGTGATGACAACCATCATTGGGAATGGAATCAATTAAGGAAATTCAATTACAAACAAAACTGTGCTTATGGAAGCTAAGGCAAATTTGGCTTAAACATAAACTTTTACAGTAAAACACAACAAATGAAGGAAGTTGGAGCATCTAACATGAATTCCAAGTAATCAAATTACCATGAAATTGATAACAATACACAAAATATGTAGATAAAACATATAAGTCAAAGAGAATCTTAGGTTAAAAGATAGTCTATTGCAAATGTATATTAACTAAAGAAGAAAAGATTACAAGGTTGGTTCTCTCATAACATCCATCAACCTCTTCAAAGTGAAAATGTTACACATATATAGAGTGATACTTCCCTTACAATCCTCTGCCACCTCGACTAGACTCGATGCTTTAGCTAAGTGACCTAATTCTAGTTGAATTACAAAACATGAAGACTTTTTAGGGATATTTTTGTTTCAACATAATTTGCATACAAAAAGGAGTTTATCATCATTTAAGAACTCAAACAATTATGCTAATGACCCTCATCTAATATAACTAATTGTTGATGTGTTGGAGTGCTGGAATGCTGGAATGATGAGATGGATGCCATGTGGAGGTTGACCTGTTGACTTGTTGAGTTGTCCCCCTGAAAAAATAGGATTTCATGGCTGGTTGATGATGTGGACACCTTTGACCTATAGCTTATCCATCATCCTACTATTTGATTGCCCAAAAATTCATTTAAAGGCTCATTGCGCTGGAAAAAAAAGAGTATAGGCAGTTTGGTAGCAAACTTTGGTAGCAAATGCCAAAAAACACCTTTTTGCAAATTATTCGATCTTTTTTACAGTTCTAGGGTCTTCTTTGATGTTTATAAGCTAAACAAATACTTTGAGCACTTCCATTGTTGAAGTTAAACTTGTCTTTTCTTCCATGGAAAGCTACAACAAATCAGTAGCAAATATTCACCTTCAATATAGAGAGTTGCTACAATACTGTCTAATTTATGAGATTTTGTCTTTTTTATATTTTCTTCACCTCCAAGTCATTTCTAATAGCCTATACAAGCCTATATATTTAAAAATATTGATTTGCCACAGCATAAGAAAAAATTTATGATATTACCATGTTCATGGAGTGCCATCAATTTCAACAATGATCTTGAGACCCTTCTTCAAAAGCTCAACTTGGATCATTTCAATTTGTGTTTCTAAAGCTCTGACCTATCCCTGCAAACTTCTCTTGTCTACTTGTAACCATATGTTCCTCGTGCATAGGTGCTTCATCATTCTATGTAAAGGCAAAGTTAGTTGTATCATTCTTCCAGATTCATCTACAACCTTGTTATAGAAATCAAGTTGCTTTGATATATCCTCCTTCAATTCCTCAAAAAGTGATTTTGATTCTATCGCCTCATTTCTAACATCTCTTAATTGCTCTTGTAGAATCTCCACTTCAATTTTCTCTTGTACAGTCTCCTTGCCTTTCCTCTTCTTCAATGGCTCTATTTTTTCTAGAGGTACCTCTAGCATTTTTTCTTCTGAGGGCAGCTCAATCATCATTTCTTTAGACTATTGTGATCTTGTGATAGGCTTCCTAGGCTTGAAAATAAAACCTAAATCTTCTTGAGTAAATCCAATTTCTTGTCACCTTTTCTCTTCTTTTTGGTTTATGCCTCTTTGATCTCTATAGGTTGTACAAATGGGCCTTTTTCAATCTGAATGGGAATTTCTTCAATGTCAATAGCTTCTAGGATATCTGACAACCTACCCTTCCCTTTACTTTGGCTTCTAGTCATCCTTCTCTTGGTTCTTATATAAGTTTTTATCTCAATGCTTGTAGAATTTTTTCTGCTACCATAGGTTCTACCACATGTTCAGCTATAGGCTTAGCTATAGGTTCTATCTCTGCTTCAAGTTCAGCTGTAGGCTCATTTATAGGTTCCTTCTCCTCCCTAGGGGCTATGGATTTGGAATTTGGAGTTTTCCTAGGGGTGGCAGTATCTAATTCATAGCCACCTATAAATAGAAACGTGAGCCAATCTCTGTTCAACCTATTCAATTATTTAACAACTATCAATTTAATAAGAGCATAATGGAAAACAGAGGTGTTATTAGCATCATGCTTGGCTTGGACCTTGTCAATCTAGGAAAATCTCATGGAAATGACAGCGAAGTAACCAAATAACCAAATGCATGTACCATGCATTCAAATCTCAGCAAGGAAATCACACATGCAACCTGTTACTTGTAATGTTCTCCTTCTATAGTTATTTTTCCAACCTTATTCTTCATTGCCCCAAATTCCTTTACTTGCTTTCTTGCTTTTGTCCAAGTGCTCTCTCTCTCCAAGTCCAAGTGATGATGCCTCAATGTCCAAGTGAATGCTAGAATGCTCCAAGAGTAACCAAGAAGTGATCAATAGAAACTAAGAGTGACTAAGAGAGGCATAGAATGTTATTCTTCTCCTTTTGTTTCCTTTTCCCTTTTCTTTTTCCTTCGATTTCCTTCATTTTTATTCATTTCCCATTGCATGCATATTCTTGTCTCTTCATATTACTTTTCTCCTATTTTCCTTTATTTATTGAATTAAATTTTCATTTATTTCCTTTTTCCTTTTCCAATGCCAATGCCAATTTCCATAGCCAAAAATAAACCACAAGTGATTCGCACTATAATTTTTCCCCTCCATTCAACTTGGAATATGTGTCCCTTGACCTTGGTTTAATTTATTTACATGGAAATCAACTTGGGGTTGTTGCATTGTGCATGAATCATTTCCTGTAATTCATGTTCAATTTCTTACTAGACCCCCACCTATCCCCGGGTTCTGATCTGGACTAACTGGTGAGGTTTTATGAGGCTTTCCATCATGATGTGGTGTACGGTTGATAAGTTACCATAGTTTTCATCACATCCTTTCGAGATTTTCTTGAGCTCGGATGGAAAGCGCAATCTTTGATTTATCTCTTTCCCGACTCAATTCATCTTTTCTTTGCAATGCATCTAGTGCACCAATGTGTTCTATACTCCATGCATGTGTTATATCAATGGCTAATAACGTTTCCTTAAGTTGTGCACCTTTCCCTTTGACTACATTTTGAATTGAGATAAGTATGACATCCATTTTTTGGAGTTTCTTGAGCTCTTGGTATAGTTGCTTTATAATGTTCCCCAATGATTTATTCGCCTCCAATGTTGAACTCTGTTAGTGTCCCGTGATTTGGCTGATTGGCAAGCCAAGTGACAGGGTAACATCAAACCAATATTTGGAGCCCAAGGACCTAGCCTTCCTGGACTCAGAGAGGGATCTCTCTATTTGTGTAAGGGATATCTATGTGTTTTGCTTCTTATGTTTTTGATTTTAGGCTAGTTATGAAGTAGGTTTTTGGTTTTGCTTTTAGGTTTGTGAGGGAGGAACTGATCAAAGACTAAGATAGATAAAAATATTGTCAGATTAACTGGGCTATGGGGTCGAAAAGGTCAAGAAATATTTCAAATGGTGATACAAGGTTGTTGAAGGGCCGATTTGATCGAGGTAAAATGGATCTTTGGGTAAAATGGAGTGGGATGGACACTAATTTTGTGAAGAACAAAGGATTTCAAACATAAATAGTTCAATAGCTGACATAAACATGGTAGGGCTAACCATTAATCATGAGAAATGTAACTATAAACTAATCAATGCATAGAAATAAAACATCCAAGCAATACATAGAGATATATGACTCTCTAACTTTAGGAAATTGCTATCAGACTTTGGGGAAATACAGTTAAGACAAACAAATAACTCAAATCACTATGAGGAAATGCCTGAGCATATTATTTCAAGCTATTGGGCACTTTGAAGCAATATTGCATAGTTTTAGGCAAAGGGAAAGATCAGTACAATACCTCTTTGGTTCAACAAATGACATTCAAACAATCAAAGAAAGGTTTCAGAGGTGGAGCTATGACTAGCTATGAGTAAGCAGGGCATAACGTGAATCATACTTAGCATGCATAAAACCATAAATGAAACAAGCAAACAATTTCTTCAGTTATCAAAGAGCAATCAAGGATTCTTTGATATGACTAAGAAGGAAGAAAACATAGAAGTTATAAAGAAACAGGAAATTTGAGGTGCCTCCAAGGGAATGTCTCAAATCTATTCTCTATTGTCTTATAGCAAGCAATAACATGGAATTATGAATGAAAACTAAGAAGCATAACAGAGAGGGACACTACCATTTTACCAAGTCAAGGAATCCAACAACAGACCTCCTTCATCATCCAAAAACATTCAAGAAACTATCCAATGCATGAGACAAGTGTTTCTTCCAAGCTTGTATAACCATATATTGCTTCTATTCATCAAGTTCAGCCTCATTTACAATGAATTCTCTTGGAATATATAGGCCAAGATGAGAGAAAACCTCCTAGTGCAACTTGCAATCTCATTGGCCCATCAAAAATATCTGATTTTGTCCTTGAGGCTTTGCAAAGCCCAAGGCACAAAATATCTAATAAAATATCTCAAAAATGCTAAAAAAGGAAAATATATTGACTTTTCATAACTAATCATGCCCAAAAATAGCTAAACGCACATGAGGAAAAGTCACTTTAGAAAAGTACATTTTTCACAAAAATACTTAAGAAATATATCAGCAGAAAGTCCTCTGTCTTATGGGAAACTTTTGGATGCCTTCCTGATGTCGAAACGAGGCCCGTGATGGCTCGTTGGAAAGCTTTGAATGTATATTTTTTGAAAATTCTTATTTTTCTCCAAACTGATTACTGGGAGTCTATCAAAAGCTGACCTATGTGTAAAAACCCAAAAAATAGACTTTGCTCATAAACAGGGCAGAGTGTGGAAAAAGTTAGTGTTTTTCGCCATTTTGGGAGATAAAATCATCTTAAATTGGTATAAAAATAGCTGAGTAGATGCCCCTAAAATTATGGCATCCAATGATACCATTTTCATCCTTTGAGGATGTCCCAAACAGAAATGGCGATTCCCATGATTTTTAGCCAAAAGCCCAAAAATGACAAAAAACCAAAACTTGTTGAATTTCGCTCAATTTTGGCAAGCATGACCCTCAAGGTTTTTCAGAAATATGCTGAGAAGATGGGGCCAAAATTTGGAGCTTTGAGGTGTCTTTCTTCATTTTTGGTGCCGGGCACCTCTTTTGAGCTTCTTTGAGTTTTTCCTATGTGGCCTTCAATTTCCGTCGGGCGAACTGATTAAGCTTCTTATAGTGCCCGGTCATCCTCCTTTGAAGGTCCAAATCTCTATTGGCCTTTTCCAACTTCTTCTCCAAGTGATCATTCACCCTCTCAAGCCATGCTTCTCGATTGTTCTCTATCTCTTGGGTGAACAAAGTAGTGAGAGGAAGAGATTGGAAAAGGGCAGCTTCTTCCTCCTTTTGTTTCTCTAAGGCTCTTCTGAGTCCCATGGTCCTTATCCTTTTTCTTCTCGATTGATCTTCATCTTCAATATCATTGAACTTGCCCATGATTTCTTCCAATTTAACTTGCGCCTTGGAGGCCTCCTTTTTATATTTGATGGCCCGTGTCTCATATACCGCCATGTGGACACTCATCTGTTTAATTTGTGTTTTCAAAAAGTGAATGAAGTTTCTATACCTCTCTAGATCTGCCCTCAAAGCATCAATTTGTTCTTCTTTATTGATCAAGAGATACTTTAGTATTCGGGCCTCATTGTCGCTATCATCACTTTGGATCTGAATTATGTCAAAGTCCCTCTCCTTCTCATGGCTGCTTTCTTCTTTCTCCTTTCCCTTGCTTTGGGTGGCCTTCTTGGTCTTCCTCCTCTTGGGTAATTCGACAATGGGTTGCTTGGGCAATTTCCCCTTGCTTCGGAGGGCCCTAGTGACATTTGGAGTTATATTTTGAGGCACCCTTTTCCTTGATGTCCGGGGCTTTGTCACTTTTGGAGAAGAAAGCATGGCCCCTTGCCTAGGAGAGGCAACTAGCACATGCTCTATTGGCTCTTTGCCCTTGTTACTTCCCTCATCATCCTTGCCACTGTTTTTAGTTTCTTCATGAATGCTTGGACTATCTTCTTGCATGTATTTTTGAGGGTTGGCCTCTTTACTCTTGTCTTTGCCATCTCTAGGACTTTGAGGCTCTGTCTCTTCAATGTTTTGGGCTTCATCTTCAACTTTTTTGTTGTTGTGAGGGCTACCAATATCCTCATCAAACTGTTCAATTTGCTCATCATTTCCCTCCTCACTGTTTTGTTCTTTTTCACCTTGCTTCCCTTCCTCACTGTGCTCTTTTTCACCTTGCTGCCCTTCTTCATCATGCTGTTGTTCATCATATTGCTGTTGTTCATCATCATGTTGTTGTTCATCATCATCATGCTCTTCTTCCTCATGCCGATGTTCATCATCATGCTCTTCTTCTTGTTCAATCATGGAAAATTTGAGCTTCTTGGGAATGGGTTTACTTGAGGAAGGCAAAGGATGGTGAGTGGAAGGTGAAGGAGATGCATGGAATGAAGGAACAATGGAAAAATCTGGATGTGCAATGAAAGTGTCCCAAGAGATTCCCTTCTTCTCAAGCTGATGAAGAATGACAACCTTGATGAGGGAATGATGGAAAAGGCAAGCTGACTGCTGAGAAGGAGGTCTTTTCTAAACAGTGGAGGCCATTTTTTCAATACTTCTATGGAGGAAGAAGGGGATATTTAACAATTGGGCTCTTGTGAAATGCATGAGCAACCGGACATGGTAAGCATAGACCCGGGAGAACCTTCCCTCGCAAGTGAAGTATTTCATGATTATCTTCATGAGGGGAGCATAACTTCTCAACAAATATGAGAAAGGAAAGATGGATGGACATGTGTCTCTATGCTCAGGCTTCAAAAAGGGTTTGTATTGTTCTGAGTCTAGGTGGCTCTGTTTAAACCACTTCTCTCCGACATAAGGGATTTTGGTGGCCTTGGAAATGGATCTAGGAGAAAACTTGAAATCCAACCCTGCCAACTGAAAGTGTTTCCCTTGAAATCTCAAAGCACAAATATGTGTCAAGGGGAGATAGCTTTTCACCTCCTGCACCCTTTGACAAAACTCTAGACATCCAACCTCATGAAAGTTAAACAGGACTGATGGATGAGCATTTACCTCTTCAGTTGAAACATGTTCAAACCTCTTGTGAATGCCACTTCTACTGTCTTGCCTAGGAGGCATTTTGTTTTGGATACTCTTTGCAAAAACAAGCTGTCTTAAATGGTCCTTGAAATGCTTCTCAACAACACACCCTGTCTTCCTTATAAATCATTGTTTTATCCTCTTTTGATGCCAATCAACAAGTGCTTTGTCAAATAAAAACAAAAATTCAATTTATCACTGTGCTTGGGAAAAGGTCTTGAAAAGAGATGTCTTTGGTTTCTTGTTTGAACAATGATCTCCTTGTGTTTTGACAAAAACAAAAACACCTTTCCCCCAAACAATGTTCTTTTGTTTATTCACTTCTCTTCACAAAGTAAACAAGACACCTTCAACTGTCTTGAGAAACCTTTCAATCACAGACTCTGATTTTTGGACTATGGAGGCTGCACAAAGTTTTCTTTTTCACTATACAGAGAGTACACTTTAAAATGACAAAGCTTTCACATTATGATCACTGTTTTCACCTTTGACTTTGCAGACAGGGGTTGTTTTTGTTTTAACATTGTTAGGACACTTTTCCAGCCAATTTGAGACCTCTACAACTCTGCTTATCTGTCTTGTAATTTGTGTATGGTTTTCACTGTTCTTAAAGGCAGTTAAGGCCCTTTAAGACTGATAAAAACACCTCTTGCCTATCATTGCATTAATCCTTGGCATTCATAGCAACAAACTCTTTAATTTTTTACCTAAAACCCCACTCTCTAATCACTGCTTTCTCTGGTACTTTTTAAATGACAAACTGCCCTTAAAGCTACTGTTAAGACACTGTCCAAATTGATTTGAGACCCCCTAAGCACAAGAAAGCTTTTCTCCAGTTTTGAAAAAACTCTGTCTTATAACACTACCTATCTCATTTTTTTAGATGATGAAATGGTTTTAAAAAATCATTATCTCCTTATTAGGGAAACAACATCGCAAAACACCCATTTCAAACTTTGAATTTTTCCAAGATGGACTGGAGAATACCTTGAAGATTTTTCACGGGCCTTGGTTGATCGTTGGAGGAGTTTTAGAGCTTTTTAGAAGGCGAAAGGAGGAGCGGCGCTTTCACTGCAGAGGGCGTCGCGCAATGAAAAACAGTCGGGTCGGTTGCACGCGCAGTTGGTGAACACGCTACAGGTGCGTCACGCAGCAATGTAAACGATGTGTATTCTCGCTCACAGGCGCACCACGCAGGCTTGAGGCCTTGAAAACTCTGAAAAAATGCCAAAAACACTTGTCTTCTCCAACGAGTAGCTAAGGGAGCATGGTTTGCATTTTGAATTTGCACAATGGGTTGTTTCAATGGTCTTCCCACCTTTTTTAAAAGTAAAAAAGCTAAAACATCATCGTAGTTGCTTTTGTGATGGTTTGGAGTTTGAAAAAGGCCCCTTTGTCATATAAAAACTTAAATCACCTTTTAAAACATTACAAAGACCCATATTTCGATTTTAAATGTTGTGGAGGCTGCTTCTGAATGACACCAAAGTCATAGCTTTCGTTGAATTAAATAGGCTTCTTCAAGAAACAAAAAACCCCTTCCACTGCCTTTTCATTGTTTCATCATTTAGGAAATAACCCTGTCACCTTTGTTCATTTCTAACCTTTAGAGGAGCACTATTCAAGAGTCATACCCAGGATTTTTGATGCATCCTTTGCCACATCTTGGAAGGCGATAATTCACAATTCTAAAACTTACTTTGACAATTTCTGCTCTCCTAATGTTTTGATGATAATTAAGCCCATTGTGAAGTTGATCAAAACTGCCAAGTGCCCTTGGACATTTTCCTTTGACTGTGGATGAAGGACCTTATTTGCATTCACCCATGGCTTGATTTACATATGTTTCTTTGAGTGTTGTCTCTGAACTTGAAACATTTTTCATATCCTTTCTTCACACATATTGTCTCTGTGTTGTTTATTTGCAAAGGTCTTCTTCAGAAGCAAGGCTAGTATATCTTCTTGTCAATTTAAAGAGGTTTTGAAAAAAACCTTCATGGACAGGAAAAGCAAAGCTTCTTTGAACACCAAAATACCACTACTTGGCCAGCTGCTTAACAACATTTTCTACTCATAATCACCCAATAGTTTCACACTGTATTCCAATTCTGTCTTTCAAACAATGAAACCATGTAAGAAATCCTTGAAACACCACTGCTATGTTAGTGCTTTTCATATATTGGAGAAAAGGTGTAAACAAGATTTTAAGGCCATTTGCAGCATTGTTAGCCTTGTGCTTTTTGGATGAGGCTACACCTCTGTTCCTGACCCTCTGTTTATCAAATGAAGGAGGCCAACATAATAATTCCAACCATCTGCTCATGTTTGGAGGAGGTTTTACAACAAGCGACCCAACCCTCTGCTCATGTTTGGAGGAGGTTTTACACAGTCACCCTACCATCTACTCATGCTGGGAGGAGGTTTTACACAGTGATACTATTTCATCTCTTTTCCATCTATGTCATCTTTCCTTTCACTGCATATCTTTGCTTGGTATATCACAATAAGTAATAAAAAGTGAAAATTTGACAATATGCCATGAGAGGCATTCTCTTGAGATATGTATCCTGTTGTTAAAATACCCTTATGCATCTTTAGAAACCAAGAGCAATCCTGACCTATGTCTGCAGAGTATTACTTGCTATTCATAGGTCACTAACCTTTTGACTGTGTTTGCAGGAGTTCATTGAATTACCTCTCTAACTAGTACTTGCATCCCAGGCTCAAAACCACATGAGAAGCAGCTGTCTTCTGATGTTAAGTTTAATAATGTCTTCTAGAACACTGGTACACTTCTGCTTTTGAAAAAGACATTGAAACACTATAGATCAACACAACATCAGTTTGGCTTTTGAAACATGCACTGTAGAGACACCAAGACTTGTTAGTGGCGCGACTTAAGGGTGTATCAGGATTTTTTTGCAGACTAGGAAGGCCATCTATGACTGGTTGGTGTTAGACAAAGGTTCTTTTGGCTTAGGATAGTTTGCCACGGGAGGATTGCCTAAAGCGCCACTACCTAACTTAGGGGAGATTTTTGACAGATTTGGAGTATTCTCTTTGGTATGATCAGATCCCAAGATGAGATATGACTAGAGGTAGGGTAGCTGACATTCTTATCAATCAGTTGGTTAATGAATGAGCTGGGGCTGAGGGTGAATGACAGAAGATGACTTTAGCTTATGACAGATGGTGGACAAGTTTGTATAACTGAGACTAGATAGGGCTTGACACTTAGGTTTTTTCTCATCATAGGTTGATTGAAAAGGTAGGAGGGAAAAATGTTTATGGGTGTTTTCTAGCTGACAAATTTGACAAATTTGAGATCAGCTGCTAGAAAAATTGGCTTTAAAAACTAGTCATCATCAACAAGTAAAAAATACTGATGACTAACACACTCTAATACTCTGTCTTAAGATATTGAGAACAATAAAGCTTGATTTTCCTTAAGCAAACTTTGAATTTCTTGATGTGCTTTTTTCAGGCTCTTGTCTTGTTCTTTTACCTTTTTTAGAAAATGTTCAATATTTTTTTTCATTGTTAAGGAAAAGGTTGTCCACACTGAGGCTATGGAAAATGGATTGTCTAGAGTGTTGGACATTGTGTTTCTCTCTGTGGTCAACGAGATAGGATTTTTTGGTTCCCAGACTAGCTATCTCCTTCTTTCCTGGACGATCTTATCAGTATTTATGTCAAATAAAAAAATTCTAAGTTCATAACTTGATTTTCATCACCTACAGTGATGCCCATCTCCCCAATTAGAAAATGGCCTCATGTTAATGGCATGGAATCTTAGGTTATTGGATCAACATCAATGTTAGACAAACCATCATTTCCTGCATTATGGGTTTCTTTTTTTGTTTCTCTTTCTACCTTTCCTCATCTCGAGCTTGTTTTGTTGAGTTTTCCTTACACCCTAACTCTAGTCTATGGATAACCAAGCACGCAAATAGACTAGAAGTTCTCAACCAAAAAACTTTGCACAATAGAAAAATAACAGGAATGAATCAATAAAATACACAAATAGATATGTGGCCCAAAATGCTTCTTATGTTAATTTTTCATAGGGTTGTATTGTTCTTTTCTTTTATAACTGCATTTCTTCATTATCACATTACATTCACCCCATACCATCATAACATTATTCAAAATTACATCATTATTCAACATCATATGAAATTATATAGAAAGAACAATAACATCATCATCAATGCAGCGGAACATAAAAGAACAATAGAAGAAAACCATTCACACATGGAGACACCAGGATTGGTCAGAGACCAGGGCCAAACCCACTATGGAGAAAACCATTTTGAATTCTTATTATTATTAGATCACCATCAAATGATTCAACAAAAGAGAGTACAATGATCCATATCTTCATCTATGCAACTAACCAGCAAAACAGCTACAACATCCATGAAATGAACCCAACAATGTATATACCCAAGAAATATGATTCTGGAAACTATAATGAACTGTCATTGTCTGCGGTCTTTGCATTCAACTGTCGAACATTGTAGTTAATGAGAAAAATCTTTGAAATACAGATATTTCATTTTTTAGGTCCCAGTGGCACAGAGGAGAAGTTATCCAAGCGACTATAGCTTCGTGGTTGCTCTCTGAAGCATTGTAAGTGAGCGAATGTGGTCTGCAAATAATAATCATAAACCCTAGATGTCAGTCACACGGAGGACGAGTTGTGTGTGTGACCGGGATGCTTCGGTCGCACTGACGAACTTGGAAGAGAGAAACTCGGGTCATATTTGTATTGTGGAAACCCTAAATACCCATTCGCATGGCTAGAGAGTTGTTCGTGAAACTGGAAGGCTCTAGTCACATGTTTGAACTTTTTTTCATGTGGCTATGGTCGAATCCTTCTTGTTTTATGCCTGGGACTGAGGCCCAGAACCCTAAATTAGATATATGAGCTTCAAACCCTATAATCTTACCTAAGAGCGAACTTGATCCTCCTCGGACGAGCCTTAGACTTGTGTGAGCCAAAAATCAAGATAGAAGAGTTTCTCATCATTGTGTCCAAATGAGGTAGAGGTCACTTGTATTTATAGGCTTCATGAGGGTCCACTTGATGTTAAGGTTGACCTATCCAATTCTACATGTGTGTGAGGCCAACCTAATCCAATGTACATGAGAGATTTCATAGATTCAAAAACCAAATTTTGATTGTCCTAATGAGGTGATATTTAGGTCGATTTTGGTCCCCTCAAAAAGATTAATTAAATGTAATAATAATCTCTATCATCTGAGTTGTCCAAGGTGGAATTTGACCATAGTTTAAAAAATTAACACTCCCTCTCAACTTGGAATAATTCCACCTATCAATATCTGTCAGTGGATAATCACATCATCATGTCATGTTCATCATGCCGTGATCATATCTCATCATCTCAAATCATCAATGTCCATATTGATCCATCCTTTGCTTATTCTTTCTTATCTCTTAATTTTCCCCGCTCATATGTTGAACATTCTAGAACCTATAAGAAGAAGAATTTGTTATCGGAGGGTAGCATAAGCTACCCCCCTTTATTCATCAGGCTACTATCTGAAATCTTTTTCAATGGGCTACTACCCAGGATCACATCAATGGAGATTCAATCATCATCATCGTAGAGCATATCATTAGGGAGCACATCTAAACCACAAATCATATCGGGGAGCATATATCAACTTGGAATCTCATGGGAGATCTACTACTACGACCCAATATTGAGCAATAGGATATCCAAACACACATGGGAGCACATCTCAACCCTAGAACTGCATCGGGGAGCTCATTCTCAACCCGGAATCACATAGCGAAGTAAATATCAACCCAATCCTACTGCTTGTGTATCTTCCCATGAATGACTAAGAAGTCATGTGGTAGAACACCTGCATCATAATCCAACTTGTATGAGATACCTAAATTACCAAGAGTTAAGTATCGCACGCCTCCAAGCCTCCTCAACCCGTTGGCCAGACGGGGAGAGACAATCCCAACAAGACCTACTTGTGGGTATGATGCCAACTAGGGTATACTCTGCATAGATCATATATGGGAACATCATTGTAAAATAAAGGAAACAAAAATCATTCCAAGTCCCTGAGATAATAAACCTACTAGTTTCCCATTGCAAGTTCAACATAACTAAATTTCAGGAGTACGGGGAATTTTCAAGCCACTTCCACCTCAAAACCAGATAATAAAACACAATCCCTTTGTATGCTCTGAACCATGCCACACCAGCTCCTCGTGGAGCTCCAATGTCTCCCATCACAACTTTAGTGGCCCATCATTTCCCACCAACAACTCCACTGCATCTGATTCAACCTACATCTTCATGATCAACATTGTGGGTTGTGGCCACTCTTGTTCATGCTCAATCACATCGACAAACCTTGAGGATCTGATCCCTCATTTTCAGCAGCATTTCATCTATGGGGATCCATGTGCACGATACAAAATTCCACCCCAAATTCCACATGCTAGAACTTGAATGAGGGCAGTACCTTCATATCTCAGGCTCTGAGGTGCATGCTCGATACCAAACCTTTAAATCTCAAGCTCTCATGTCTACGCCTTGTCACCTTCATTTTCCTTTAGGACTTGCACTATAATTGTAGCTTCCTTCCTATCTCAGGTTGTTTCTTCCCTTAATTCACAATCGAGATCTGATATTTCCATCAGATCCAAGCAACCAAGCTCAGATACCAAATGTAGAAATTACTGGAGAGATATTGACTTTTACTAAGAGAAAAAGTAACACATGCAACAATAATAATAAAATATGCAAACAAGCTATACGCTTTTTCTTGATTGTTTTGAGGTTGAACCGAGAATCCTGTCACCCTTAGAATATATTTCGAGGCCCCGTTAAACTATAGAATTGGATGAGTTTGTCCTAACAACCATTCAATAAATTCCTCCTTTGAAAATCTAAGCTTTCTTGTATTTTATTTTTTTCAACTCTGAGTTTAATTCTTTCTTGCATATTGAAGCCTTGTATCGATATTTCTTCCCTCTTATCCACTTCCTAGGAGGAATATGAGATGGAGCGATGACAATTTAATGGTTCAGTTAGAAGGGAGGAGGTTCTAATTGCAACCTCTAGAGGTGATTTGAGTTTATTTTGAAAAATAGTTGTGTTTTTCTAGCTAGCCATATTTTCGAGCATATAAAATTAGGAAGAGCCCACCAGATCCTTTTAAAAAGTGGTGTTTCTGGAAATGAAGTTGCATAATGCTCACCTCAATAATTAAAAAAATGGATGATATTTGATGGCGATATAATTTGATGGGTGATGTTTTTTAAGACACATTCCCACACTTTCGTAGAAAACTTACAATCCAGGAATAAGAGGGTTGTGGGTTCTTCATCTTCTTTGCACAAAGCACATCTTGAAGGTTCCACTATTCTTCTTTTTTGTAGATTTTCTAGAGATATAGATTTCACCTACAATAATTTTAAGACTATAATATATATAATATTATTTACCTATCCAAAAGAATTTTAAAAATATTAACTCAAATATTTGACTGTAATGGGACTTTTGGTGCCAATTCCTTTGCTAAAGTTGAAGGAATTGTTGTAGTTACCATGGGGATAACTGTAGGAGGAACACTTTGAGTTTTTGTGGCTTCTTTCTCTTGGACAAGTTTGTCCATTTCTATCTCCATTTCCTTAATCTGTGCTGTCATTTGGAGTATGAGATTCATCATCTCATCTTTCTGATTTGCCTCCTGCACAATTTCTTTTGCCTGTGGATGTTCTGTTGGAGGCAGTTTCAATTGCTTTCTAAGTGTTGTAATTTCAGCAATTTTCTTTTTCACCAATTCTTCTGCAGCCTTTATATTTGAAGGGTCATACCCTACCTCAATCACCAGTTCTTCTAAAGAATTAATTCTAGTGTCTTTAGCATAAGAGGAAGCTTTTTCAATCCTAATTTGATCTCTCAAATTGGTTATGGTGTTTTGAAGTTTCTGGGAACTCATTGCCTTTGTTGTCATAGTAGAATAAATCATTTCAAAGCTTTGCTTATGAAACTCACTTTGATCTAAGGGATGAATGCTTTCTACTGGCACTTCAAAGTCAACTTTCTTATAATCTGCTATTGTTGTAGGTTTAGGCACTGTTGGCTGTAGCACTGTCATAAGCAATTTATTATTGGTGAAATTAAAGGCTGAGAGCATCTTGTTTTGATTTCTTGGAGTCTGCTTTAGATACTGTGAATAAATCTCATTTTTTAACTTTTCATTCTTGGCCTTGATTTCTTTATATTTTTCTTTGATATCACTTTATGTATTCTCTGCTTGCTGTGATGAAGATGCCTCCATGATTTTATGTTTTTCAATCATCCGAGTGTCTGAAGTATCATTTTCCTACTTGTTTACAATAACTATAGTAGCATCTGTGTTCTTCTTTCTTCATCTAGAACCTAAATTGTTTCCTTCTCCTTGTTCACTGGATTGAGCTTAGGTTTCTTATTATATCTGATCTTGAATCTAGTCTCTGTTGTTGTTTTAGCTTTATAGGTGCCTTCTTCTATGATTCTCTTTGTGGTTTTATCCTCTTGATTTACAATCTTCAAGGTGTGACTAGTATCACCATGTTTGACTGTTTCCATCAAAGTATTGTCCAGCCATTCTGTTTGATCGGAAAATTGTTCAATATCAGGCCTTTTATCATGAATATAAGGGGTTAATTTGCATTTTACCCTCATATTACTTAGTATTCCATGAGGAACATTATTCCACAAAAAAAAATTATTCAAATTTATATTCCAACAACTGTTTTGCTGCCTCTACACCTGCATCCCTGTGATTACAAATGAAAGGACCCACCTGGTTCTTTAATTTGAATTGAGTCTTCTTTTTAGCAGCCAAGAATCTGATAGATTCTGTGTTTATGATTTGTCTTATGTACTCTAAGGAAAAAACTCTCATTGGCAAGTATTTTGGCAATTTATAGGGAAAAATATTTGACCCATAGACTCTAATCTCTATGTGATTTTGGTAAAGGTACCAATCTCCAGTTCTGCTTTGCTTTGATAGTTGTAACACTTTCTTTATCTCATTACTTATCCTTGGTTGTACAATGTTTGTAAGCATGTTTATCAATGGATGAACAAAACAATCTATGAAATCCACATAGTTGAATGCTGTTGATTATTTTCTGCTTAGAGAGGTCCACAAAATGGCTGACAGTGGATTACCTTCTACATCCAATTTCTGAACGGTAATTGGAAATTTATCTGCTTGGAAGTAAAGGAACATGTGAAAGAGGAAGGATGTATATCTGAAAACTCCTTCAGTGGGAAGTTTTACCAGCTAATCATGGATACTATCAGCTATGTATTCAGCATAGTTATAAATGACAAAAGGAGGTTGACCAGGCACAAAATTAGATAGAAAACCAAGAATAGACTCATCAGTGTGATAATTAGTAAAATAACCAAGGATAAAAGATAACATTGAAATGACATGCCTTGATCCTTCAGGAAATTTGGAGGATGAGTATGGAGGGTTAATCTTTGGGATTTAAATATATGAAGCCATGAATGTGTGGAAGATTTGAAATCTCTTAGGAAAGTCTAAGTCAAGATAAAGCTTTGTAAGAGCTTCTATGGATAATGGGACTGTATTGGGATTTGGTTTCAGCTTAAGCATTAGGTTTATAGACTCTGTAGTAATAGTGAATAATACTTCTTTGTTAGCATCAACCATAGCTCTTTGGTCAGGGGAATAGTGGGCTTGACATAATCTACTGACTTCTGGACACTGATGAGTATGTGGAACCACATATTTGGGTAAATTGGACTCCCAAAGTTGAACTTCATCTCCCTGATCCAAAGATTTTTCTAGACTCCAGCAGTGGAGATCTAGAAATTAAATTCAATTACTAGATCATTTATTTTGTAATAAACATCAGCTAGAGGTGTATGCTCAACATCTACAACAGGAGGTTGTAGTGGATTTATAACAATGGTGCTTTTAGAAGCCATTAATGGATTTGTTCTTGATAATTTTGACCTTCTAAATGTTAAAAACTTTGTTTTTAGGTCTTTTATACTCTTATGTAAGCTTAGACTATTTTATAGAAGGTATTTTTTGGTTTGACAGAGGTCTTTTGAACAGCAATAGGTAAACTCTAGTTTTTTATGCTTCAAATCTTCAATTAAGTTCCAACATTAATCTTCAAATATTCTTACAAACTCAGAAAGAGGTTCAACAAGGCTTTCATGTCTTTTCTTAGATAAAACTGGCCTAAAGCCTTATAATTCATGTACATAAGGGTTCTGAGTATTTGCAAAGGGTTTTTGAATCAATCAGAGGTTCTCTAATGTCTGTAAAAGGCTTAACTTGTTCAATTTTGATTTAAAAACAAGTTACAGTCTTAAGAACTGTGATTTATCAAGGTTTTACAACAAATACATTCTTTGAAGGCAATAATGATATTTCTGTAGGCAGATAGGCTATACAAGGCTCAAATACACATAAAATTTCTTTTTCAAATGACGGGACGGTTATTTTCTTTGAAGAATACTTGTTTTTGCAGGTATTTGGACTTGAAATAGGGTTTCTAGGTGTTGGGGAGCATTCAAAAGTTGTTAAAGTTTTTTTGGATGTAGATTGGAGTCTTTATGCGGTCACAGTAACAATTTTTATGGATTTTTGGTTCTTCGAGCATGTGAACAGGGAAATGGCATCTTTTCTTTCAGTCAGAAAAGGGTTAAGCAAGCAAAAAAATACAGAAAAGGTTTAAAACTGCAGTTATTTGCATTTTTATAGAAAATCTGGGTTAAATAGTATGTGCAGTTAATGCGAGTCAAGTCAGAAGGGAGGCGGTTTAGCGTCAGGGGTTGAATACCATAAGCGGTTATCGCAACATGAGAAGGCAGTAAGCTATTTTTCGCAAATGAATGCGATCAAATCATTTTGCGTCGCGTGGATGAGAGAGAAGCGAGTAATTGCCCATTTCACAAATCCGAAATGGATTATTAACCGCGCTTTTGAAAATGCGATATTGGATGTGGTTCGTCGGATCAAGCTAATGGATTGCGAACGGTTGTGATTCATCGGTGGAGTTGCTCGGTGTATGGGGTGTGGGGCCCAGGAAATTATATGCGGCGAGATTTGTTATAATATGTTTAAACATAGTTTAAACATAAATTATAATGTATTTAACGGGATAAGCGGATATGCGATTTACTCAGTAAATAAGTGATTTACAAGTGTATGCGGCCGTAGGGCGGGTTTAAATAAAATATATATGTTTTAACCTATGGAGAAGCGGGATAAGTCATGTTGGGAATTAGAAACATAGGTTAATATTAATAAAGTGGGTTTTTGGGGTATTTAAAATAAATGATTTAATATAAATAGGGGGAGGTATTTTAAGGAGTTAATAAAATAAGTTAAAGTTAATATGAAAATGAATGAGTGGAAATACATATAAATGAACTAAGAAAAGTGTAAAATAAGCATTTGAGTACAATGATGGTCCCATTTTAAACATTTAGATTTAATATTTAGGATAAATAGTATTTTTGGGTTTTTTGAATGTTTTTGTATGAAATGAGATTAGTTAAGGGGGGTTTTTACTTTCCCTAAGCAAAAGGTGTTTTAACTTAGGAAAAGGGATTTTATCTTAGGGAAAGGGTGATAATGTTGAGGAAATGGGTTTTTATGAAGAGAATCCAATAATTATTATCAATCAGTTACTAAGCCTTGGGTCTAGTCCCAACAAAATTCAGAGAAATGCTCTAAGCCTTTTTAACTGAAGATTTTGAATACTGGAATACTTTTGAGGGAAGGGAAGTTAATAATTTTCCAGATGATGTTTTATTACATGCCTTGTGCAACTGCTTTCTACCTACCCATCATTTATTCTATCATTTTTTCATTATTTGCATGGGTGCATTTGAGCTTGCAACCCTAAATCCATTTTTCTTTTAAAAGCATAAACTATCTAAATCTAACATTATTTCATCCGAGGGCTTAGATTAAATTGTTGAGCTTCCTATTTATTCTCTAACTATTTACTGATTTGTCTAGTTTAAACTATTTGACAGATCTTTATTCTCTATCTATAAACATGAAATTCAAAGCATGAAAAAGTTAAGATTAAACTATTTAACTCATCATGGATTATGGAATTTTGAACAAGATGCACATAATCGTTATTTTTGCAGTAAAAGTAAAAGTAGTGGCATTTTGACTTGCATCACTTTCATGTCTTATTCTTATCTCTTTTTACTTTTGGGGTCAATTTTTATTCTTTTTTATCTTTAGTTTTCAAGTCTTTTGATCTTTCTTTTAGGACTCTTACCCTCTTTTCATTTTTTATTATTTTCAAATATGGAAAAACAACTTGCAGAAAGCAAGGTATGTACATATTTACAAGATTAATCATAGTCAATTCAAAAATTATGAACCCTATTATTATAGGACCCTAACAGTGGCTCCACATGGGGATGGCATTTCCTGGTGAAATATCAAGAACTTTGAGACTAGTAGCTTTTGAATTTTGACTGTGCAAACCTTATAAATGTTGTCTGAGCTCTGCAATCATTCATACTTAAGATATTTTACCTTTCAAAGCTTAGGGCCTTCTCTCTGGGCTTCAACTTTGTTAGGAAACATCCAATCCAATATAAAATATACAATGATATGTACAATTAATAAAGTAAACAAAAATAACTATTGGTTATTTCTGAAGAGTAGTAATGCTTCAGCATTCTACCATTGAGAGGTCCACCTAGCAAATCTGATCCATCCATTTCTTTCAAAAACAAAGCATTGTTACCCCTGTAACCATAAATAACATAAGGTCTTTTCCATAGGAAATCAAATTTTCCATGTTTACCTTTCTCTTCTCTCCTTGAATCCCATTTTATAACTTTTTCACCAATGTAGAAATCATCTTCTTTACTCTTTTTGTCAAAAAAAATCTTAATCTTATCTTGGATAACTTGAGACTTAAGATAAACCTCTTCTCTTGTTTTCTGCAAGTGAATGGTTTGATTAATCCTTCTTTGAATGTCATTGGTCTCAACTTGTAATTCTTGAATTATCTTCATTACTGGTACTCCTAAGGAAGATGGAAAAATAGCATCCATTCCATAAGCAAGCTGGTAAGGGGATGTACCAATATATTTTTTGGTGGTAAGTCTATCTTCCCATAAGGCATTAACTAACCTCTTATTCTAAGTTTTCTTGTTATCTTCTAGTAATTTTTTGATGATGTTCACAAGGATTTTATTGGAAGATTCAGCTAAGCCATTACCTTGAGGGTAATATGCAGTAGAATGGCCAAGGGTAATGTGGTATTTATGGTAGAAATCAATCATATTTTTAGATTTGAATGCAGCTGCATTGTCAGTGATAATCTTTTGTGGACATCTAAATCTTGAAAGTATGTTGTTTTCTAAAAAGGAGATAATGACAGTGTATGTGGCTTGCCTGGAGGGTATGGCTTCTATCCACTTAGTAAAATAATCAGTGGTTGTCATAATCCACTTATGTTGGGTTGAAGATGGAGGGTGAATTTCACCAATGAAGTCAAGACCCTATTGTTGAAAAGGAATTTATGTTGAGATGGGTTTTAAGGGAAGGGGTAGCAGCTTTTTCTTTCCCTCAAATATTTTACACTTGTGACAGGAGGTCACATACTTTTTTACATCTGCAAACAAAGTAGGCCAGTAAAAACCAGCTCTCAAGATTTTTTCTGAAGTAGTCTTCCAGTAGAGATGTCCTCCACAGTCACCTGCATGAAATTCTTCTAAAAATTTGTTAGCGTCTTCTTTAAACAAACAATTCATTAAAATTCCACCATGATCTTTCCATAATAGTACATTGTCTATGATACAAAATCTTACTGCCTTTAATTTTAAGAATCTAGCTTTTGTTCTTGATAATCGAGGAGGAGCTTGTAAATTTAGTAATACAAATATAATATCTCCATACCATGGTGAGTCTGAAAAGGCTTCACTGATATCTGGATTTGTCATCTCTTCCTGATCATCTACTTGGGCAATAAAATTAATGTCTAAAGCATGACAATTTTATTCAGCCATGAGTTTGGCTAAACCTTGACCTTTTATGAGTTTGGTGGGTTTGATTTCTATGTCATATTCCAAAATTGTGGCAATCCACTTACCTCTTTTACCATCAGTACCATTTTGTGTTAGAATGTCCTTTACAACTACATTTGGAACATAGGCAATGATGTGTGAATAAAGAATGTACACTCTAAAGTCTTTAATGGACTTTACCAAAGCTAGGGCATGTTTCTCCATTATATTGTACTTTAAAGTGGCATCTCTGAGTGATTTGCTAAAGAAAGCAATGGGCTGCTCATAGCCCTGGTCATTTTTCTACAGTAAAACTACAGCAATAGTGTGTTCTGAAGCAAAAGAGAAAATAATGAAATTGTTCTTAAAGTCGGGACTTATAAGGACTGGTGTTTTGGTTAAAGCTTGTTTAATTGATTCAAAATATTGCTTGGCTTCAATAGTCCATTTAAGTACTAAGTCCTTTTTAAGAATATTATTAAGCTCTCTGATTATTTCAGCTAGATTTGAGATGAATCTTCTAAGGAAGTTAATTTTACCTAGAAAATCTTGTAACTCTTTAATGTTCCTAGGAGGACTAATGTTAAGAATTGCCTCTATTCTGGCTGGGTCTATTCTAATTCCCTCTTTAGATATAATATGTCCTAGATGTTTACCTTCTTCCAATCCAAATAAAGTTTTCTTAGGGTTTAGAGAGATGCCAAATTTTCTGCATTTAAGAAAGACTTTCCTGAGGTGATCCAAGTGTTCATAATCAGTGTTTGAAAATACAATAATGTCATCTAAATAAATCACTAAGAATTCATGAATCTCCTTTGCAAAGGCTATATCCATAGCTCTTTGAAAAGTGGCTCCTACATTCATTAACCCAAAATACATTTTTACATACATAAAAGTGCCCCATGGAGTAGTAAAAGCAGTTTTGGCTTGGTCTTCTGGTTGGACTAGAATCTGGTTATATCCAGAAAATCCATCTAATAATGAAATTTTGGAAGAACCAACTACCCTTTGTAGAATGAGATCCATCTTTGGTAAAGGGTAATTATCTTTTAAGGACACCTTATTTAAATTTATGAAATCAACACATAATCTAATTTCTCCTGTCTTTTTCCTAGTGGGAACTAGATTAGAAACCCAATCAGAATATCTGATTAGTGCAATTATTTGGGCATCATACATTCATTTTACCTCTTTCTCAATTAAAGGCATCAAAATAGGATTGACCATTCTTAAATTTTGTTTAAAAGGTTTTTTATCCTCTTTTATAGGTATTTTATGATGTATTATGCTAGTGTCATAGGATTTTAGGTCCTCATAACTCCAAGCAAAAACATCTTGAAATTCCTTAAAAAGGGCTATGTATTTTTCTTTTTCTTCTTGAGGTAAAGCTTTGAAAAGTTTAAACATCTTAGGTTTTAACTCTATACCAATATTACATTCCTCAATATCAGATCTAAGTGGCTCCATTTTAGGTTTTCTTGCAACATCATTAGAGTCAAATAAATCTTCTAAAGGAGTTAAGCCTTTTGGTAAAAAGTTTTCTTTTAAGTTCAAATATCAGACTCATCATCTGCTAACTCTTCAATGTCTACTTTTTCTAAATCATCTATGTCTGATTGACTAAATTTAGTAGGTTTACAAAATTTTAATTTATTTACATCTATCTTATTCAAATCAATTTCAGTATCTAAATTCAGGTCTATGGTACAATCTGTATCTATATTACAATTCTGAAATTCACCTTCATTATTCATAAAATGATATATCTGTTCATCTTGTGAGAAAATTTTCCAATATTTAAGATTATCAGGAATTATTGGTCTATGTTTTACTTCTGCAGTATATCTATAGTTGGGTTGAAATGGAAGATTACAGGTACTAGCAAAGGTTGCTAAGCAATGAGCATGTATGTTCTATTTTCTTGGTATTGCAGAAAAATCGCATTCTAACAATTCTTTGATTAAATCTAAAACAGTTTCTCTATATCGGCTTAATCTTGGATTATAAACAGAATATTCACCAGTTATCTGTTTTACAATTAACTATGAGTCTCCCATAATTGATATTATTTTACCTCCTAAATTCCTAACAATCTGAAGTCCTAAAATAAGAGCTTCATATTCAGCCATGTTATTAGTACATTTAAAATTTAGTCTGAAAGCATGGCTTTCTGCATGATTGTTTTCCATATTAGTTATCCAAACTCCTGCTCTTGCTCCTAATTTATTGACTGAACCATCAAAATCAAGGTTCCATAATGATTCATGAAAGATATTTTCATTGTCTGGTGTTTTGTTTTTATCTTTTAGTTCAGTTTTGATTTCACTATCAGTTTCAGAGTTACATAAAATGAATGAATCCATGTCAGTAGGTGTAGTGTAAATTGGGTAATTTCTTGGTCTTTCTACACTACTCACCATATATTTCATCAATGTTTCCCTATAGAGTTTCTTTGGTTGGCCAAAAACTGATATGGTTGCATATGACATATCCAGTTGTAGAGATCCCTGTAATTTAGCTCCCAATGAGCGAGATAAGAGAATTCCATACTTGGGAGGGATATCAGCTACTACAATGTCCATGAGTATGCTTTTACTAGGATATTGAACTAATGTGACACACAAATCTTTAATCAAACCTAAACATTTGACTTTGTTGGAATCAAATGAAAAGAGATCCTTGTAAGGCCTAGTGATATCTAAATTCAGGGTTTCCATTATTGATTTTGGCATTAAATTGTGTGAAGCTCCTGAATCTAACAATGCATTGTGTAATATTTGATCATGAACAGTTAAGCTAATGTAAAACGGTGGAACTACTCCATCTTGGTGTTTTCCATTAACATCAGGACCAAAATCAACTTTGGTTGATCATCACTTAGATTTACTGAATCTTCTCCATCATTCATGTTTAAGGTTTCAGTGATAGTTGTTTTGTAAAAATCATGTTTTACCAATTCTGTCAGAGGAATTGGTATTTTCAATTTTGCAATTTCAGCTTGGATATTAAATGGAGCTTGTGATTTACTTAGCTAAATTATCTCTTCTTTAGTAATTGTAGTTTGAGTAGCTAAATTATCTCTTCTTTTTTTCTACAGTTGTTTTCTCATTTTCAGTTTGTGTTTCTATTGTTTTAACATTTTTAGTTTTATTTTCAGGAATAGTTTGAGAAGCAGTAGATTTTTTTGCAGATTTTTAATTATCAGAAGTTGTTTTAACAGTGGCAGCTTTTGGATCAGCTGATTCTGGATCGGCAGTCGGTGTTTTAGAGTCTAAAATTGTTGTTTTAGCAGAATTAATTGTCTTTCCAGCAACAGATTTTTGTGAATCTGTTGGTGTTTGGATAGTTCCATCTGTTATGTCAACAATTTTGGGACTAAGTTAAATTTTAGGGCTTGAAATTTTTTGGGATGAATTGGAGTTTTTCTTGTTTTCCCTAGGGAGAATTTGCAGCACTTTTGTAGTGGGAGCTTCTACTGTTTTCTTAGTTTGTGTTTGTGTGGATTTCTTAGTAGAAGGCTCTATGTTTTTCTTACTTCTAAGGTTATATTGCTTATGTACTTCATTGATAGAAAAATCATAACCTTGTTTGTAATCAAATGATTCACCATAATATAATTGCATTTGTTATAAATCATATAACTCCTGATCCTCTTGTGTAAGAAAGATAGTTGTATCTTCATTTATACCCATTAGATTTATGGTGTCTCCATCATCATCATTCTAATGAGAACTTTCAGCAGAGTTCTCTTGGAAAGGTGGTCTTATTTTTTGTTCAGGTGCTGACTCCCTAGATTTTCCTGTGTTTGTATTTTTCCTGAAGTTGGGATTTCTAATTTGTTGTTGGTTATTACATTGTGGCCTCCTTTCTATATTATCTAATCTATCCATAATTCTCTCTAAAGTCTTAGCTAATTGATCTATTTTTACATCTGAACTAGATGCCTCTTCTTTTATTTTTACTCTCCTCTCATTCCTTGATCTAGCTCTTTTTGCTAACAGATTTGCTTCTACACTAACAACATTTGTTTGCATCTATTCTAAAGTTTCAGGATTCCTTTCTCTTAGTTGATAGGCTATGTCTGTATCAAATCCATCAGGGAATTTGAGGAGGACAGAGTTTGGAGTGGGTTTACGATTAACATGAATTGAATTATAAATGATATTGTATCTAGTGCAATAATCTTGGACTGACTCATTAGGTGCTCGTTTAATGCTTTCAAATTCTGATAATATTTGCAATGGATTTTTCTTCTTTTCCCATTTATTCAAAATAATCTATGAAACACTGTTAAATCAGCAATACTACCTGGATTTAAACCTTTAAACCATTTTTTAACCTCCCTATTTAATGTTTGAGCAAATAATCTCATTTGTACATCATAATCATCTATTTCATGAAGCTCAAAATAATCTGTCATTTTAGTCACATGTTGTTGGGCAATGTATTGAGTGGTTGCATCGAATTGAGGTATTTTGCTTTGATAGTCTTGGGGCATGTCATGTAGCTGGGCTGGAAGGATCAAGGGAGTATATCTAGTAGCCATGGCTTGAATTCTAGCTTGGCTTGGAGGTAAGTTGGAAGTACTTGGGGCAGAGCTAGAAGCACTTGCTGATGTGGTTGCAAAACTTGCAGATGAAACTGGGATATAGGAAGATGTGCTAGAAAATGTAGTTGAGAAACCAAAAGAAGAAGTTGGAAAATATGAAGAAGCACTAGGAGATGAGAATGATGTATTAGAAAATGCAGAAGGAAAACTAGTGGATGGAGATGAGGTGGTGGAGGATGGGAATAATACTCTAGGTTAGAATGGTTGTTTAGGAATAAATGGATCTGTATAATGGAGTGTGGTGGAGATAATGGATGATGTGGTGGTAAATAGGGATGAACCTTGTGACTCTAAAAGGCTAGTATCTAAATGAGTGGTAGAAGGCTTAGGGGTATAAGTTGATAAAGCAGCTAATTCAACTGAGTGCTGAAAAATAGCTTCATCTATTTCCTTAAGTATAGTAGCATTTATTTCATCAAGTTTATCATAAGCTTCGAATATCTTTGATTCAGAACCTACTGAAACAGTTTCCTATTTAATTTCAAGAAATGAAATAAAATTAGGATCTATAACAGTGCTATTTAAATCACTTTCTGATTTGTTTCTGAATAAATAATGTTCAAAATTTAAGTCAAGATCAATGTCTTATCTAGTTGCTAACTGTTTTGGAAGGGAATTTGCTCTAACTAAGGAAACTTTATTACCCAAATATTTACTTTATTCTTTTTTCCAATTCTGTCTGGATCATCTACTACGACAGCAGGTTTAGGATATGGATTTGACTTGGTATAGTAGACTCTTCTGGAAGCCAAAATTACATTTTTTAATGAAAATATACTCACACCTTTTTAAAACAGTCTTTGAGGTGAAAGGATAATGAAAATGTTTTCCTTTAAGACCTATTTAAAAACTAAGGATTGGTTAGTCCCCAGCGGAGTCGCCAGTATGTTATCACTCTAATAATTCTCAAAGTTGTGAGATTTTGATTTATAATTTAAAGAATATTAGAGGTAACCATAGACCTACTTTCAAGCTCTAGGATCTAGCCTTCCTAAGGCTCAGAGAGGGCTCTCTCTATAAGATTTAACTTTGTTTTAATATATGATTTTAGGCTAGCTATATAAGTCAATTTGGTTTTGTTATTTGGTTTGGTTTGGTGGGACAAATCACTTATTGAGGTGGATAGTGATAGATTTGTTTTTCCATTGACCAATTGGAGTCAATGTGTCAAGCAGATAGGTCAGGATCAAGGTCTAAAGTCAAATATTTTCAGGGCAAGATAGCAGAGTCACTTAAAATCTTTGAGGCTGATTGGTGAAGTGGTTTAATCGGGATAAAGAGCAATCAAGTATTCTTTGATCCAGATAAGGAGTGAAGAGGACAGAGGTCATTCGAAAGAGGGAGGAACTAAGGGTTCCCTACTCTGGAAATCAGCAGAAAACATCAAAATGAAAACCAGTAAATAACAGAGTGCTTTTAACAAATTCTGATATATCACTTCCTGATTTCACATTTAAATTTAAAACACATTTATGTATGAATGAAAACATAAGAAGATTTAACAAATAATAGTAGAAAGTACTTCACTTAATTTGGCCCAACACATGAATCCTGAAACATGATGCTTTATTGATTTGATCCAGCCTGCTGACTTGAAACTTGGTACAAAAGCCCTTCAGGTAAAGAAATATTGACTATAGAAATCTTCAGCAATTTATTTCACACTAATACTTCAAAGAGTGAAGTATTTATACAAAAAGTGATACAAAATATCCTAGAAAAATCATAGGAATTTTCTAAGGAAAATAAAATATCTATTACAAAAAGATAGTGACAGTTGCATAACAAACTTGCAAGCTGTCCTACTTATTCAAATTAAATATTAATAATGTTTGGATTTTGGTGTAGCTGGTTGTTGTATTGTCTTCAACGCTGGCAAAAAGATCTTCAATCTGTTTTGAATCTCTAACTTCTCATGTGATACTCTTTTACTGGTACACCTTAACCACTGATACTCTTTCATCAACTGTTTTGACTAGTTTACTGCTGTAAAAATCTGTTTTTACTGTGTAAAAATAGCACTCTATTTTTCATCGTCTTTCACTATAAAACTGTCTTTTGCAGTAAGTCAGTAAGCTTTTTCCAAAATTCTTCATTAGGTAATTTGATCTTGGTAAGTTTTATGTAATTCTCCTCAGCCTTTGTGTATTTAACAAAGATTGGTTTGACCATAAAGAGATGTTTTATTTCAAGTTGTAAATAAAACAAATCTTCAATTCTTTTATGCAACACTTTGCTTGTAGGTACTCCTTGCCAATCTGCCTTGTTTACCTGTTCTTTGGAAAAATCTCTGATCTTCTTGTTGTAATCCTTTTGCTTCATTAGTTTATCATTTATAACAAGAATGTTTGGCAAGCCTTTTTGCCTCAATATCTCAAACTTTACCACGAATCTAGTTATGGCTAAATCCATGTTTTGACACTTCTCTTCTAGCTGCTTCATCAAGTTTTTCTTTGAAATTACCTTTCTCACTTCAAGGATTGTTTCAGTTCTATCAGTTATCCCTATCTCATCCAGTTCTTGCTTGTTTTTAGTGTTTAAAAACTTGATCATTTCTTGGGCTTCTTCAGGTTTGGCACCAAGCTCTTCCTTTGTCTTCACAATTTCTTCTTTTGCTACCTGAAGCAAATCCTTTTGTTCATAGATTACTTGAATGGAAGGCCAAGTGTCATTGATTGACTCAATGATTTTGGACCACAAATGATCATTGGTTCTTTCAAATTTAACTCTGTTCAACCTTATTAAGCTTCTCACTTAATCTTTTGGATTTTTGTTCCTCTGTTTTAGCATTTATTTGAGCTAATTTCTTGGCATCTTCCAAGTTCTTATGTTTTCTTTCAACTTATTGATCTCATTATTCTGAATTGACATATATTCCATAGCTTCTATGAGCTTGCTGGCCTCATATGTTTGTTGCACTGCTGAAGTAGATGATTCAGTAGCAGAAGTAATGGAAGAAGTCATTGGCACAACTGTGGCCAATGAGACTTTTGGTGCCAATTCCTCTGCTAAAGTTGAAGGAACTGCTGTAGTTACCATGGGGATAATTGTAGGAGGAACAATTTGAGTTTTTGTAGCTTCTTTCTCTTGGACAAGTTTGTCCATTTATATCTCCATTTCCATAATCTGTGCTATCATTTGGAGTATGAGATTCATCATCTCATCTTTCTTATTTTCCTCCTGCACAATTTCTTTTTCCTATGGATGTTCTATTGGAGACAGTTTCAATTACTTTATAAGTGTTGCAATGTCAGCATTTTTCTTTTTCACCAATTCTTCTGCAGCCTTTATATTTGAAGGGTCATACCCTACCTCAATCACCAGTTCTTCTAAAGACTTAATTCTTATGTCTTTAGCATAAGAGGAAGCTTTTTCAATCCTAATTTGATCTCTCAAATTGGTTATAGTGTTCTGAATTTTCTGGGCACTCATTGCCTTTGTTGTCATAGTAGAATAATGAGTTTCAGAGCTTTGCTTATGAAACTCACTTTGATCTAAGGGATGAATGCTTTCTACTGGCACTTCAAAGTCAACTTTCTTATAATCTACTATTGTTGTAGGTTTAGGCACTTTTGGCTGTAGCACTTTCATAAGAAATTTCTTATTGGTGAAATCAAAGGCTGAGAGCAGCCTATTTTGATTTCTTAGAGTTTGCTTTAGATACTGTGAATAAATCTCATTTTTTAACTCTTCATTCTTGGCCTTGATTTCTTTATATTTTTATTTTATATCAATATATGTATTCTCTACTTGTTGTGATGAAGATGCCTCCATGCTTTGCTATTTTTCAATCATCTGAGTGTCTGAAGTATCATTTTCCTGCTCGTTTATAATAATTGTAGTAGCATCTGTGTTCTTCTCTCTATTTTCTTCATCTAGAACCTCAATTGTTTCCTTCTCCTTGTTCACTAGATTGAGCTTAGGTTTCTTATTATATCTAATCTTGAATCTAGTCTCTGTTGTTGTTTTAGCTGTATAGGTGCCTTCTTCTCTGATTCTCTTTGTGGTTTTATCCTCTTGATTTACAGTCTTCAAGGTGTGACTAGTATCACCCTGTTTGACTGTTTCCATCAAAGTATTGTCCAACCATTATGTTTGATTGGAAAATTGTTCAATCTCAAGCCTTTTATCATGAATATAAGGGGTTAATTTTCATTTTACCCTCATCTTACTTAGTATTCCATGAGGATCATAATTCCACAAGAAACTTTCTTCAAATTTATATTCCAGCAACTGTTTTGCTGCCTCTACACCTGCTTCTCTGTGATTACAAATGAAAGGACCCACTTGGTTCTTTAATTTGAATTGAATCTTCTTTTTAGCAGCCAATAATCTAATAGAGTCTGAGTTTAGGATTTTTCTTATGTACTCTAAGACAAAAACTCTCATTGGCAAGTATTTTTTCAATTTATAGGGAAAAATATTTGACCCATAGACTCTAATATCTGTGTGGTTTTGGTAAAGGTACCAATCTCCAGTTCTGGTTTTCTCTGATAGTTGTAACACTTTCTTTATCTCATTACTTATCATTGGTTGTACACTGTTTGTAAGCATGTTTATCAATGGATGAACAAAACAATCTATGAAATCCACATAAGTGAATTCTGTTGATTCTTTTCTAATTAGAGAGGTCCATAAAATGACTGACAATGGATTACCTTCTACATCCAATTTCTGAAGGGTAATTGGAAATTTATCTTCTTGGAAGTAAAGGAACATGTGAAAGAGGAAGGATGTATATCTAAAAAATCCTTCAGTGGGAATTTTTACCAGCTGAACATAGATACTATCATATATGTATTCATCATATTTATAATTGACAGAAGGAAGTTGACTAGGCACAAAAGTGGATAGAAAACCAAGAATAGACTCATCAATGTGCTCATCAATAAAATAACCAAGGATAAAGGATGACATTGAAATGGCATGCCTTGAGCCTTCAGGAAATTTGGAGGATGAGTATGGAGGGTTAATCTTTGGGATTTAAACATATGAAGGCATGAATGTGTGGAAGATCTAAAATCTCTTAGGAAAGTCTAAGTCAAGATAGAGCTTTGTAAGAGCTTCTATGGATAATGGGACTGCATTGGGATCTGGTTTCAGCTGAAGCATTATTTTTATAGACTCTGCAGTAATAGTGAATAGTAATTTTTTGTTAACATCAACCATAGCTCTTTGGTCAGGGGAATAGTGGGCTTTACATAATCTAATGACTTCTGAACACTGATGAGTATGTGGAACCACATATTTGGGTAAACTGGACTCCCAAATTTGAACTTCATCTCCCCGATCAAAAGATTTTTCTTGACTCCAGCAGTGGAGATCTAGAAGATTAAATTAAATTACTAGATCAGTTATTTTATAATCACATTAGCTAGAGGTGTATGCTCAACATCTACAACAGGAGGTTGTAGTGGATTTATAACAATGGTGCTTTTAGAAGCCGTTACTGGATTTTTTCTTGGTAATTTTGACCTTCTGAATGTTCAAAACTTTGTTTTTAGGTCTTTTATACTCTTTTGTAAGCTTAGACTATTTTACAAAAGGTATTTTTTGGTTTGACAGAGGTATTTTGAACAACAATAGGTAAACTCTGGTTTTTTATGCTTCAAATCTTCAATTAAGTTCCAACATTAATCTTCAAATCTTCTTACAGACTCAAAAAGAGGTTCAACAGGGGTTTCCTGTCTTTTCTTAGATAAAACTGACCTAAAACCATCTAATTCATGTACAAAAGGGTTCCGAGTATTTACAAAGGGTTTTTGAATCAATCAGAGGTTCTCTAAGGTCTGTAAAAGGCTTAACTTGTTCAATTTTGATTTAAAAACAAGTTACAGTCTTCAGAAGTGTGATTTAATCAACATTTTACATCAAATACATTCTTTGAAGGCAATAATGGTATTTATGTAGGCAGATAGGCTTTACAAGGCTCAAATTCACATAAATTTTCTTTTTCAAATGACGGGAGGGTTATTTTCTTTGAAGAATACCTATTTTTACAGTTATTTGGACTTGAAATAGGGTTTCTGAGGCGTCAAGGAGCTTTCAGAAGCTGTTGAAGTCTTTTTGGATGTAGATTGGAGTCTTTATGTGGTCACAGCAACAATTTTTATGGATTTCTGGTTCTTCGAGCACGTTAACAGGGCAATGGCGTCTTTTCTTTCACCCGGAAAAGGGTTAAGCAAGCAGAAAAATGCAAAAAAGGTTTAAAATTGCGCGTATTTGCAGTTTTATAGAAAATCTAGGTTAAACAATATGTGCAGCTAATGCGAGTCAAGTCAGAAGGGAGGTGTTTTAGCGCCGGGGGTTGAATACCACAAGCGGTTATCGCAACATGAGAAGGCGGTAAGCTGTTTTTCACAAATGAATGCGATCAAATCGTTTTGCACCGCGTGGATGAGAGAGAAGTGGGCAATACCACCCATTTCACAAATACGAAATGGATTATTGACTGTGCTTTTGAAAATGCGATATTGGATGTGGTTCGTTGAATCAAGCTAATGGATTGCGAACGACTGTGATTCATCGGTGGAGTTTCTCGATGTATGGGGCGTGAGGCCCGAGAAATTATATGCGGTGGTATTTGTTATAATATGTTTAAACATAGTTTAAACCTAAATTATAATGTATTTAACAGGATACGTGGATATGTGACTTACACAGTAAATAAGTGATTTACAAGTGTAAGCGACTGTAGGGTGGGTTTAAATAAAATATATATGTCTTAACCTATGGGGAAGCGGGATAAGTCACGTTGGGAATTAGAAACATAGGTTAATATTAATAAAGTGGGTTTTTGGGGTATTTAAAATAAATGAATTAATATAACTAGGGGGGTATTTTAAGGAGTTAATAAAATAAGTTAAAGTTAATATGAAAATGAATGAGTGGAAATATATATAAATGAACTAAGAAAAGTGTAAAATAAGCATTTTAGTGCAATGATGGTCCCATTTTAAACATTTACAATTAATACTTAGGATAAATAGTATTTTTGGGTTTTTGGAATGTTTTTGTTTGAAATGAGATTAGTTAAGGGAGGGTTTTAATTTCCCTAAGCAAAAGGTGTTTTAACTTAGGAAAAGGGATTTTATATTAGGGAAAGGGTGATAATGTTGAGGAAATGGGTTTTTATGAAGATAATCCAATAATTATTATCAATTAGTTACTAAGCCTTGGGTCTGGTCCCAACAAGAGTTATAGAAATGCTCTGAGCCTTTTTAACTGAAGGTTTTGAATACTTGAATACTTTTGAGGGAAGGGAAGTTAATAATTTTCCAGATGATGTTTTATTATATGCCTTGTGCAACTGCTTTCTACCTACCCATCATTTATTCTATCATTTTTTCATTATTTGCATGGGTACATTGTATCTTGCAACCCTAAATCCATTTTTCTTTTAAAAGAAAAAACTATCTAAATCTAACCTTATTTCATTCGAGGGCTCAGATTAAACTGTTGAGCTCCCTATTTATTCTCTAACTATTTACTAATTTGTCAAGTTTAAATTGTTTGACAGATCTTTATTCTCTATCTATAAACATGAAATTCAAGGCATGAAAAAGTTAAGATTAAACTATTTAACTCATCATGGATTATGGCATTTTGAATAAGCTACACATAATCATTATTTTTGCAATAAAAGTAAAAGTAGTGGCATTTTGGCTTGCATCACTTTCATGTCTTATTCTTATCTCTTTTTTCTTTTGGGGTCCATTTTTATTCTTTTTGATCTTTTCTTTTCAAGTCCTTTGATCTTTCTTTTAGGACTCTTACCCTCTTTTCATTTTTTATTATTTTCAAATATGGGAAAACAACTTGTAGAAAGAAAGGTATGTACATATTTACAATATTAATCATAGTCAATTAAAAAATTATGAGCACTATTATTATAGGACCCTAACACAATCCTCTGCCACATGGGCTAGACTCGATGCTTTAGCTAAGAGACCTAATTCTAGTTGAATTACAAAACATGGAGACTTTCTAGTGATATTTATGTTTCAACAGAATTTGTATACAAAACGGAGTCTATCATCATTTAAGAACTCAAAAAAAAATTCTAATGACCCTCATCGAATATAACTAACTACTGATGTACAGGATGGTTGATGTGTTAGAGTGCTGGAAAGTTGGAATGATGAGTTGGTTGCCACGTGGAGGTTGACTTGTTGACTTGTTGATTTGTCCCCCTGAAAAATAGGATTTCATGGGTTAATGATGTGGACACCTTTGACCTATTTCTTATCCATCATCCTACTATCTGATTGCCTAAAAATTCATTTAAATCTTCATTATGATGGAAAAAACAAAGTATGGGCAGTTTGGTAGCAAATGCCAAAAACCACCTTTTTTGCAAATTATTTGATCTTTCTGAGAGTTCTAGGGTCTTCTTTGATGTTGATAAGCTAAACACATACTTTGAGCACTCCCATTGCTGAAGTTTAAACTTGTATTTTCTTCCATGGAAAGCTACAGCAAATTCGTAGCAAATATTCACCTTCAATATGGAGAGTTGCTACAATACTATCTAATTTCTAAAATTTTGTCTTTTTGAGATTTTCTTCACCTCCAAGTCATTTCTAATAGCCTATACAAGCTTGTATATTTAAAAATATTTATTTGCCACTGTTGGACAAAATTGTGAATTACGGATAAAACACGCTTCCCTAGACATGTGCTAATCTAGAACAACAGGTTAAAGACTATACGACTACTTTTCCTAACTAAGAACAGACACATAGAATGGATTAGATGCTTACTTGGAATCCAAGCACTTCCAAATAATTCCTTTTGTCACTTCTGTTGTAGCTTCAAATTCCAGTTGGCTGTGCAAAATATTTCCTGCAAGAATGAACACTAAACAGCAGAAGATAGCAATAATACATATGTCTATTCAAGTTAGTTTGCTAAATCAGTAAAGCATAAACCATATACATCAACTGATATCTTGCAATATGGAAAATCAAAGCCAATACAAATGCATATAGGGAAAATTAAGTTGTATTCTTTATTAATGATAGAAGGGGAGGTTACAACCAAATGATTGATTTTGTGTCACCATCTCCAGCTGCATCCCAACCTCATCACAATGCAGATATCTCCAGAAAAATGTCACTCAAATCAATCTCCTCAATGAAAAATCCACCAGCATTTCTCTACACAAATTCTTCCTTATCAAACACTAAGATCTGTGCTCAATTTATAGAGAGGCTGAGGTAGTTTTACAATCAATGACTTTCCAATAATAGGCAATACATGTTCCCAATCTTGTAGATATCAAATGGGCACATGGATTCGAAGTTTGACACATGTGAACTCTTCTAGAAGGCACTGGCCAAATGGAGATTCCAGAACAATGATAATTTCGCTCCCAATGTGACCAGCGCACCCATATATGTTAGGAAATGCTTTGTAGAGCAGCCTTGCATGGGGCTACCTGCATATGCAACGCAATTAGTCCCTTTAGAGGCAGCATTGGTGAGCTCTCATATCATATATTATAAACTTCAAACCTTGGAAACCTTTGCAGATGAAAGTCCTTGATTGATCTGTCTTGTTCTTTGTCTTAAGGCATATATAAATTGAAATGTTAGGGGATGATAGACCCTATACATTGGTCCTGGAGATGATGCCCAGTTAACCAGGTCATTGGAAATGATTCCCAAATTGACCTATAACAATTCCCCCCTAAAGCATGAAGTCAGAATAATAACAACGATATTTTGATTGATATGCTTTACACTGTGATAGGTTGGAGATGAAGCGGAGTGGCGACCTGCATCAATCTTACAATACATTACATCATGATATATCCTCTTGATCATAATTTCTGAGGGTAGGAATTCCCATGTTCAGCACATAAACAATCTAATAACATGTACATAATTTAGAAAGTTGTCAACATTGGAATGTTGCCCAATGCATACATGCCTACAGATATAGGCCCATGTTTGGATGACGATCTATATGTAAGGTCACCGTACAGATGATGCGTACAACAATCCTGAAATTGCAGCCCGGATGGCTGAAACTAGATCCAGGGTCTTCTTATCTCGTTCACTCGATCATTCGAGTACAAGTCTAGCCATGCGAATATATGATTTGTCGTCGAACATGGAAAGACATCGTTTGATTACCAGCCAATGATGTGAGCTGTTAACAAACGCAAGAGAACCACCATTGATGTCAATGGCCCTCAAGGCACTGCAGTACATTTCGTAAGGCGTGAATAGATGATTTGATGTCGAACGCCAAACAAAATATTTCGGTCAAAAGTCCAGAAGCGAGGATCTTTTCGATGTTGTAACAAGCCTCATGGTACTGGAATCAAATGTTTCTAAGTGAAATTCTTGGATAATGATTTGACATCGACAGGAAGCCACCTTATTGCAAAATGGGAGTTACTGATTTCGAATACAAGGGTATGACTTGATATAGAAATTTTCAGGGATGACGGTCATGAGAATAAAGGTTTATGAGTATTGCAGAAGGATTAATTTATTCACTGGATGACTTCTCTTGAACATATTGGCGACAATGTGATGAGTTGGCAGCATTGAACCAAAACCGAAGTGAAGGTATGATGAACCATAGGTATGAATGAACTGTCAAGATGATTACCCAACCCAAACAGTCACGGACATGGAGTGAAGGAAGTGTCATGTTCAAGAGCGACTTGCTACCATAAAGAATTTTTTGCTCACTTTTCCCAAATTTTCCCCAGTCTTTTGTCGACCAGTACCTCTTTATTTTTTAACAAGCTTGAGGAGGATAAAATTTTCTCAATCTATAATTCAACCCTTCGAGCGAATAAAGTATTGCTATTTAATAATTTAACGAGTCTAGCGATGAATGAAACTCAATTCTTTCCATGATCGACAAGCCTGTCGTTATTTTATGATTTAACGAGCTTAACGATAGTGATAGCCCGGTCCTTTTTCATATTTAGAGAGTTTGAAAAAGTGGACGAAAGAAAAATCCATAAGTAATTTTTCATAAATTTGTCACTCAGATCCGAAAAAGTGTAAAATAATATCTGAGAGAACCTCATTGGTCATGTTTAACCAAGGTATTCCTTTTTCGTAAATAATCTATCTCAGTCCGGAAAAGGGTTAAACTTATACTGATCAAATATCAATTCATTTACTTTTATGAGCTCGAAAAGACAAGTTCTCGGCAATATTTTCACATTATGAGAGTCTGAAAAAACTGAAAGAAGGCTCCATGGGTTCCTTTTTCGCTGTTATAGAAGCTCGAAAAATAGATAAAAGTGTGCTTCAAATCTTTTTTCTTTTTTAACAAAGCTCGAAAAATAAGGAGAAAAAGTATGCTTTGTGGTCAAGTCATTCTTTGAAATAAATCTGCACGACTAATATGTTCATCAGTTGTATATCCTATTCAGAACAACATCAAATGGATTAAAAGTACCTGTTTCATGATAAAAACATAATAAAACTATAGTCATAGAAATAAATTTAACTTGCAAATAATTAAATGACTATTAAAAGTAGTTTCACTATTCATTTTTACCATTCCATAGTTACCATTTGCATTTTGGAGCTTTGAACCTGATTTTGCCCCCGAACTTCAACTGCTGACTGTGATTGTTTCTGTGGACGGTTTTCATTGTCGTTTGATCCAGGTTAGTGATATGAACCTCCTCTTTCCTTTAGTATTCATTTCATTTCCAATTTCTGCAAATTTTTAGGGTTTTAAGGCCCCTAGGGTAAATTCTGCACAAAAAGAGGGCAACGCACCCCTGAATGTCGAAACCTACGTTACATAGCAGGTACAATGAAGGGTACTTGCATATGCAAAGCATTGTCTCTTGTTAGGGAGTGCGTTGGGTGCAATTCAAGTTTTTGATTTGCTCATTATGCCCAAAATTGACCTAGTTTTTTGCAATGAATGGAATCTAATGGATCTTATGGTTGTATTTTAGGTTTCCATCGGATTACAATGATGATTACATGGAGGGAAAGAGAACATGAAGAACAGGATATGATTGCCTTAAATGATCCGGGTACAGTAAGAGCCCTAAGAGATTGTGGATTGCTTAAGTACTTCAAATTGTCTGGGATGAGGCAAAAAATAGAACTATTGGAGTTCTTAGTTTGAGCATGGGATCCAGATATAGAGGCATTTCATATTAAGAACCAAGTGGTTCCTATAACAGTCAAGGATGTGTACTTTCTTACAGGTTTGTCGAGGAGAGGCTTGCCCATTTCGCTCTCAGGGTCTGTTGTTGGAGGAGAGACAGTGAGAGATTATGTTTTGCAACATTGTTATCCAGGGTCAGAGCCGAGAAAAGATGGAAAGATTAACATCCGAGATGTTAGAGATTTGCCCTTGATAACTATCCTTTTCACGATCGCAAAACTTGTCGGCACCGTTACACTACATGTAGCGAATAGATCGTATATGTAGTACGCGCTAGAGTATATGGAGCCAACAGTCTTTAACTGGTCTGAAGATGTTCTATCTCAGATAAAGGAACAACTGAATAAAGCAAAGGGAGGAAGGAAGAAAAATTTCAGTTATGGTTCTATCCTTATATCCTTTGCCTTGGAACAGATTCCATTGATGCAGCCACAACATGTGACACTGGATATAGCTAGTCCTAGAGATCCTCGGATGTAGAGATGGGTAGAACTCATGAGTCGGCATGCAGGCCAATCTATTGTTGTCTTCTCGACTGCGTTCTTCACCTGGTTCCAGCAACAGATTGTCACCATCGATGAGTATGCATACGCAGGCGTTGATTTCCGAGGGGATCCAGATTTAGCCTTACCAGAAGGTGTTCAGTGGGGTGCAATAGGTAAGAATGTTTTGACCATGTTTTTTATTTTTCTAAGGTTTATACAATGTTTTTTTATTTTTATGTTTTCCCAAGACTAAACTAAATGTTTGATGTAATGCAGATGTTGGTTGTGTTCAACCAGTAGTGGAACTGGAGCGCGAAGCAGATGTACCTATCAGAGAGGGCTGTCGAGAGAGCAGTCCTTCAGGATCTTGAAATGGCTGAGACTCTAACTAAACTTCAGCAACACATAGAGGGTTTGACCTTCGAGATTCTGGATTGCCGGATCTAAGAGCTTCCTATGTGACTGCAGCGACACACTATTGGGGTTCTGTTGTATTGTACAACAACCCTCCCCATTTTTACATTTTAGAATAAATCCCATTTAAAAATAGGTCCCCTTTTTATATCTTTATTGCTAAATAGAAATAAAATATCCATGGATAAAAGGATGCATATCACATTTTTATTCACAATGTGTACAAACTTTTAAAAAAATTCCGATCCGATGAGTTAGAAGACCTTTTAACATATTTGAACATATTAGAAAGACTTTATACTTAATAATATGTTAAAATGAATAGTAATCGCAATTGGAAATTCGGAGAAGTTCTTTTAAAGAGTTGTTTTTGCTTTGAAAAGTTCCGATGCGATTGCGTTCAATCGCAATCGCATTTTGGATTAGTGTTAAGTATTGCATTTTTCTATCTATGACCGATGCGATGCAATTTATCGCAATCGTGTTTTGGAAGAAAGTTAAACATTGAATTCCTTTCGTTGTAAATTCTGATGCGATTGCACTCAATCTCAATCGCATTTTCGGAGATAGTATTAAACGGTCCATTCCATTTTAAATCTCCGATGCGATCGGGTTTTTGGTAGAAAATGTTGTCACATTTCCTTTCAAACAAATTGTGATGCGATTGTCGCAATCGGAAAATCGGCATGAATTATGTTGTATTATCTTGCGCACCATTGAAGACTTGTGATGCGATTGTTACTTCGCATTTATATTTATTCATCGCATGGCAAAGAATCAAAAGTGAATTTTAACATTTATTCCAAGGATGCGCCAATCTTCGATTGTACGTTACCATTAATTGAAAATCAGACAAAATATCATGGGTTATTTTGTTTTCAATGCATGAATGTGACCCCTTGGAGGGCATTTATGTTGTAAATACGGGGAGATTAGATGGTAATTAAATAAAAAGATCTTTGGATAGCTATTCTCATTATTATGTTTTATTTCGGCTGAAGGCATTCATTTGAATTGCAGAACAAAAATTCGAATCCTTTCATTCGCAGAACCAGAGAGAATTTGCCTGACACTTAAATGTCAAAGAGAAGCAGAAAATCTAAAGCTGCTTTTGTTGCAAAAGCCCCTGTATTAACCATGCCGCCCAAGGAGAAATCGGTGAGGCTAAAGCTAGTCACAGACACCTCCTATCAAAGACTGGGAAAGATGACATGGGAGAATGTATACGATTTGATTGAAAAAGAGAAACCTAGGGTTATTGTGCCTAAAGAAACTGTTCCCGATGAAGAAGATTCAAACTCTAACTCTGAAACTCATCTCAGTGCATTGGAAAATTCATTTTTACACCGAATTGCTGCTCGGGAAAACATTTTTCCCTACTATGATGTTATCAGATGGGTCATTGACAATGTGACCGTTCAAAACAGGACTTTTGTTTCTGCTTCTGGATCAGTGTTCAGGTCATTCAGGGCAGAAGATATTAAAGCCATGTACCATCTCCCCAACCCGCAAAAGATTTACAACAAAGACTTCCTTAAGGAATATGCTGCAGAACATACAAACCAGGCAGAGCCAATCAAAGAATGGAGGAATAACCCTGAGAAGCATAAGCAGGAGGTATCAAGTATGTACTCTGTGGAGTCTCTCTCGCCTAAATATTGTTATGCCGTAGCGATGATGTGCAGGTTGTTTAGAAATGATAACTCTGCTAGGTTTTCTATTCAAATGGTCTCGTTAATTCATTCTGTTGTTAGTTCTGAAATTATGGATTGGGCTGTCATTTTGTCTGATAAGATAGCCAATCGAATTCTTGAGTACAGAAGAGACAAGAATTTAGGGAATTCCACCCCTTTCCATTTTTGTGCTTATATCTTAGACGCCCTATGTTTTAATTCTGAATTCCCCATTCTATGTTGGAAGTGGACTCCAAAAGAACCTGTCCCTATTCATGTGTATCACAAATTCTTATGGAAGGAACATTTCAAACATCATGTTTACAGATTTTGCCATGGTTTTCTCATTCCAATTTACCAAACCATTTTTGGCCATTTCCCTCCTAGACTTTCCAATAAAGCTAAGATTGATTTGTCCTCTATCGGAGATTGGTTCGGGGAAGAAAAATTCATTTATATCAGGATTTTTGGGAGTATTTTTGAACCACATATCATTCCCCTATACGTTCCAGATAAGCTGTTAGCTCAGGAGATTTCCTATCAACTAACAGTAGAAGGAATGTCTAGAATTTTGAAAATCAATAAAATGCTTATGTGGCCTACCTTCCCTTTTAAGTGTGGTGACTATACTCTTAATAGCTTCGCTCATGCTGAGAAAGAAGTTGGTAATATTTCTGATCTTAAACTTTCAACAATTCCTGGAAGGCAATACGACCCAAGGCAAGTGGGGTATGATTTTACTACCTCTCTTTCGATTGCTCGTTTCGAACATGAACCAGACATTTTTGATGATTTATTTGTTTTCGTGGATGATATATCCCAAGTTTTTTATTTAGCCAAGTCCAAGTTGCAGGCCGAGGACATGAAAAAAAATTTGTTGTTTAGAAGCCAGAGGTTACTTAAAGTGCCTCTTGATCAGTTGAGAGCTCCCACACAGGAGAAAGCATCACAACGGAAAGAAGCAGGAAGTACTTCTGGTAAAGAAGTAACATGATTTGATCTTGTTCTGGAGAAAAAGGATGACAGCAGCAAAGCTGACACTGCCAAGACAGAAACAGTTGCTCGAAAAGATACACAGAAGCCTTTAGTTTAAATAGAAAAAGAGAGCACGGGTACTGATGCCCATGTACATATTGAGAAAGGAAGCACAGAAAGTAAAAACACTGAACAGGCACCCAAGAATGATATAAACAATAATGCAGGTTTTCAACTTGGAGGACGAGTAGATAATGAACTGGTTGTTTTTCCTCATTTGCTGAGCCAATATCAACAATTTTCCCAGCAGATAGGACAACAAAACACTCCTCAAGTTGATAATCCCAAAGATCAGGATGTAGAAATCATTCCTGAAAACCCCACAGGAGAAATTATGCTAAAGATAGAAGAAATCCCTCCTTTAGATATATTTTACAGTCCCAAACATAGGGCTGTGGTGAGAAAACAAAGGAAAAGGAGGAGAACGGATCAAGATGCACTTTTGGCATCACAGGGGGAATTTCTAAATATTGTTTATAAAAATGTTGAGGTGGATCCATCTGAGGATCTCGCCAAATTGTCTCAGTATGCAAGTGCATGTAGTGTTGCCACTATAGATAAAGCTTCTGAAGTTACATAGCTGGTAAAACAAAAGGATGTGCAAATTGTTATTTTTGAAGAATAGGTTGCAGGAGATCAACAAAAGATTATTCAGTTGGAACAACGGTTACAGGATGCAGAACTCAGAACTAAGCAATTAGAAGAACAATTGGCTATTGAAAAAGGAAAGATTGATCAGCAAACCCTTGAAAAATAACAGCAGCTTAATCAGGAGATTGCTAAGTTACAAACCCTTCTGCAAAATGAACAGACTCTCAAGATTGAACAAGAAAAATTATTTCAATCTAAGTTAGACAAATTCAAGAATTATCCCACTCTGGATCAATTTAAAAATGAAGCTTTGGAGACAAACAAATTGATGTCCCAACAATTAAATGAATTTTGTCTAAAGATTGCAGAAGCAGAGTCTCACTGTGAGCTAACATCTTCCCTAATAGATGAGGGAGTTACTCTTAGGTTTGAATTTGATGAAGCTGAAGAAAATATCTCCGATTTTCTTTTATGGCAGGATTCAGAGTCAGGGAAAAGAGCAGATCTTCCCAAAATTATGGAAAGGCATAAAGTAATTGTCTTTTCAAAATGGGACATCGCTTGATCAGAGCAGAGAGGGCCACGTCCAGAGCTAAGGGGATAATGAACAATGTGACACAAATGGTAAATGATAATTTATATGCAATCAATTTAATTGCATATTGTAATCCCGGCCAGTTACCCAAAGTAAAAGAGACTGATCTTAGATGGAAACAAGAGATCGGTAATAAAACTCAGCAAATTGGCCAGTTACAAGGAATATCGTGGGATTCAATGTGGACTTATCTCATTAAGCCACATAGTCAACAAACTGTAATTAAATTTCTCTCAAATTCTATTGATTGCATCATTCCCGAGTTCTCAGATGCCACGTATACAGGGCGGTTACATTCGAAGCTTAGTCATCCTGAAGAAGTAAAGGAGATGCTCAAAATTTTCCACCTTCGCACATCCACCTTAACTGATGATCAATGAGCCAGTCTACTACAAGATCGCATTTCTGTTTTAGATTTTTTTTTATATTAGATAGATTATAGGAATAGTTTTAGTTATTTTGTTTTTTTAAGTACCTATTTAAACCCCTTTCATGCATTTAGAAAGGGGTCCTTAATTTGTAATATTTTTGATTTGGGGATTACATTTCTGTACTCCATTTACTCCTATATTCTTTTATAAAGGATCATATCTAGTGATTCTGTGCGGAATTATCTTTAAGAATTGCATTTTTGTACCTTGGAGTTGATTTTACATCGGAATTGCTGGATTAGAGTATCAGATTGCATTTTTAAAGTCTCAATATGGATATGGTATTTCTATCTATTCACTGTTAGTTTCTTTTGTTATATGATATTCTCTTTTAAATTGCTATCCTTTATATATACTTTGTTTCACAATATTTATTTATATATATATATATATATATCATTTCTGATTATATTGGAAATATTTATCTTTTATAGTATATGCAAACGATATACAATGATGAATACAATATGTTAATATAACTCTGTTTAATTTCTTAAACAGAGTTATCTTTATTTGTTGCTGCACATTTCAATTAAGCTGTAATACATTTTTATGGTTATTGTTCAATTGAAACAATTTAAAGTTGTATTCACATATAATGCCTGGGTTAGTTTTAGAATTTCTTTATCAGTATTTAAATTAAATTAGTTAGTATTTTCATTTCAGTCATTTAGTCCCATTTCCCTTCATCCAACCATTCCATTACCAACCCATTTAAATCACTAGGAAACTAGTCCTATAAATCCAGTCGGAGCCACCATACCAAACGGAAAAGGAGTTGTCTTAAGGTCCCGACCGGGTGGTTATCCCCCGATGTTTGAAGCAGCGATTTTCAAGGCTTCAACAGGTTCCTAACCGCTGGATGCAGTTACTTTGTAGGATAGCTATATCTATAGCATGTTACCAGGAGCACCACTAGTTTACTTGTGACATTTTGCATACATTTTTAGGTCAGATGACCAATGTGTCTTGGGCATAAATTTTTTAAAAACCTGTAACTATCTATCTATATGATTTCATTGTTTTCCTATGTTTATTGTGCAATCCTATCCAATGATGTGAATGTTTTCTTTACATATGTTGCAAATGTCTGTCTAAAACTTGATTAGCTAATGAATCATTCAATGTGTTCAAATTTCTGGAAATGTGTTGATATTGAATAAAATCAAAGTGTCTTTCCAAAAGTCGAACTCTATGGAACAATCTATGCAATGTTGGATTTCTAACAATATAAACACTAGTAAGTTGTAATACCACAAGTTGTGAGTCTAACCTTATAATGATACGGTTAATACCAAATGAAATGGCATCAGAGAGAACTTCGATCAACGTGCTATACTCAGCGATATTTTTCGTCAATCTACCAATACAAACCCCTTGAAAACTCACTAACTCGTCGTTCAGAGCGAAAATGGCCCATGCTACAGAGGATAGATTCTGCGTACTACGACTAACACCATCATCATATCCAACAAAGGGTTCCGAAGATTCAAACATCTGCGATGAAATGTAAAACGGATTACTAACATCAAGAAAACTCTAAAAACAAATTAAGATAGTGAATGCAAATCAACAGAATATATATACAATATAATACAAAAAATTACTACGCTCATGATTAAGCATAGTGATGTTTCAAATACAACCCATTTCTAGGCTGCGCCAATGGAATTCCATCGTAATCAACCAACTCATAGGCGCCTTTAGTAAGAACTCTTTTGACAATATAGGGGTCGTGCCATAATGGCTCAAACTTTCCTGTTCCTATTACATCAGCTTCTTGATCGTAAAGAAGTACCAAATCTCCCTCTAAGAAAATGCGAGGCTGGACATTTTTGTCGTATTGCACCTTTATACGTCTCTTGTGCGCTTCGTTGGCCAATTGGGCTTCACGACGCGTTTCATCAAGATGGATGAGGTTAAGGAGACGCGCTTCTTCTTCTAAGGTGTCAGGTAACAAGTCAATTGTGTGTTTTAACGACGGTATTTCACATTGGATTAGTAAGATAGCTTCTAGACCATACACCAACTGAAAAGGAGTAAAGCTAGTTACGTTTCTCACCAAGGTTCGATACGCCCACAAGGTGGAGTACAAGATCAAATGCCAAATTTCTTTTACGTACTGCTATCATTTGTTGAAGCATACATTTAAGAATTTTGTTGATAGCTTCAACTTGACCATTTGATTGTGGATAATAAGGAGTAGAATTATCATGTGACAATCCTAACTTGGCAGTTAATTCAGCCATCATGTGATTGCGAAAATGCTTCCCATGATCTGTAACTATAGCCTGTGGGACCCCAAACTGTGCAATAACATGATTAAAGAAAAACAATGTAGTTTTATGTCCCGTGCTGTTGAATGTAGGCATCGCTTCGGCCCATTTGGAAAAATAGCCGACTATGACAATAATATAACCGTGCCCCTCGGACGAACGAGGGTTACAGGTCATGAAGTCAATACCTCATTTTGAAAATGGTCCCACAGAGACAACAGGATGCATTGGCACTGGTGGTTTGCAGATTTTACGATAAAAAATCTGGCATGCATGACAACTTCTGACCACGAGGATGCAGTCTCAAAAAATAGTAGGCCAAAAGTAACCGGCGTAGAGTATCTTCTGCGCGGTAGCATATCCAGATAAATGTACACCACATGCCCTAGCATGACAATCATTTAAAACTTTTTCGGCCTCCTCATGAGTGGGGCACCTCCTTAAAATGGTATCGACACCATGACGATAAAGTGTATCGCCGATGATCAGATAATCTTTGGCTTGGTATCAAATATATCGTTGTTCAGAGTGAGAGGTATCAGGTCGAAAAGTTTGGGTTTGGAGATAGATGATGAAATCCCCATACCAAGGATCAGATGACCCGATCAGAAATAGAGACTCGTCAGGAATTGATGGTTCTGACGTAGTTGCAGTACTATCAGAGGGAAGGTCACAAAGAAGCTCAGCCAAAACTAAAGACTTCTTTGACTTGGATTTGATGAATTCCAAATCAAATTACTACAAAATGACAATCCATTTTGAATATTTTCCTCCCAACAATTGACGTGATAAGATATAAGTCATGGGGTTGCAATCCGAAACTATAGTTGTTTTTCGGAGCAAAATATAATGGCGAAATATTTGGAGAGCTTGAACAGCTGCCAAGGAAAGCTTTTCTATGTATGAATACTTAACTTCCGTATCATTGAGATTACAACTCAAATAATAGATCAGATGTTCAATTCCATTTTCTACTTGGACTAATACCATAGCAATAGTCATTTCAGCCGCGACGATATATAGGAAATAATCATTTTGATAATTAGGGGGATACATTAATGACGCTCGAACAAGTGTGTCCTTGACAGCATCAAAAGTAGCTTACGCAACTTGGTCCCAATGGAAGGGAACCCCTTTTTTTAGTAGTCGAGTAAATCCTTTACCCATTTCGGCGTAGTTTGGAATGAACCTTCTTAGGAAGTTAGCCTTTCCTTGAAGTTTATGTATCTGAAGTAAGTTTGATGGCGCAGGAAAATCAAGAATGGCCTGAACCTTCAATCGGTCGATTCAAATTCCTTCTTTTGAGACTACAAATCCAAGCAAACAACCAGAACCAACACAAAACACACATTTATGTGGATTGAGGCGTATTTTGTAGTGTCGGCAGCGTAAGAAAATGGCTCTCAAATGCATCGGCTGATCAATCTGATTTCGTGAATGCTCTGGTAAATCATCTAGATACAGTTGAACAATGTGCTTGATGTCATTGAAAGCATAATCCATTTCTCTCTGAAAAGTTTCCCCAGCATTCTTTAAACCAAACGAAAGTTTCCTATAAGCGAATGTGCCCCAGGGATAGATGAATGATGTCTTGTGTTGATCATTTGGGCGGATATTCATTTGATTGTAGCCAGAAAATCCATCCATGAACGAAAATATTTCACATCCATCACAATTGTCAATAATTTGGTCAATAAAAGGAGTAGGATAGTTGTCTTTGGGACAAGAAAGATTGACATCTCGATAATCGACGCACACTCTAATGGTTCCTTGCTTTTTCATGACAGGAACGATATTGGAAACCCACTCAGTTAGTAGAAGAGGGGATATGAAACCAACACGCAAAAGTTTTTCAACTTCTGCTTTGATGGCAGTGGCTTTCTTCGGATGAACAAGACGAAGTCGTTGACGCACCGGTTTGACATCAGGATACATATTAATAGTGTGTTCAACTATACTAGTATCTATGCCTGGAATTTCCTCGTAAGAGCAAGAAAATACATCACGAGATTCATGAAAGAGAGAGCGATATGATTCGAGTTCTGATGGAGAGCAAGATACACCGACATGAATATTTTCTACAACACCAATTTTGGTCAAAATATCGATAGAAATGGTTTCTTCAATATTTGACAGATTTCGCTCGGAATCGATTGAATTAATGGGAAAAGAATTCGAAAAGAAATTTTTGATGGATGGGTGATATAGTTCACTAAGATTATTTTCTTCATAATCAGAAAGATGGGAACGATGATGATAATATTCCCATGGTTCTCCCTCTGACATCATGGTTTCCAAAATATTCTCATCTCTCAAGAACATTGAAGAAAATGGATCAGATGGAGTACCAAAATCTAAGGAACGATCAACCCAAACACTCGGTGACACTGATTTCGGATTTTCCGCCCAATCCAGATAGATTGATTGCTATGCCAACTCAATAGGGTTGGGCGGCAGAAAATCATCCAACATAGAAATATCAGAATCACCCGTACTCTCCCTTAAGCCAGATAGAGTGGAAGAGATCATATTGTAGCAGGTCTCTATACTTCCAATTTCTGCTGACGTCGCGGGCGGCGGTAATGCAAAGGTTCCCATAAGATTGGAATCCTTTAAGAGTCCTACACCAATGTTCTGAAGTTCTAGTTGGGGTATGTGAATGAACAGAACGCTTCCAGTTACCTGTGAAGCAGAGGCAAAGAAGGATAGTTGATTAATGAATATGATAATACCTTTATGTGGAAAGGCAATCATTCGAAAATTTGTAGAAACAATTGCAGTCATTGCATATACCCATGGCCTTCCAAGTAAAATATTATAGTCAAGGGATTTGTCAACAACCTCAACATCAATATTCACTATTTTCCCCCCTAGTTCAACATGCAGGTTATTAATAATACCACAAGTTTTATATGTACGTCCATCAAATGCCTTCAACGTCATTGATGATTGTGATAAGCGCGGTGAGCCAAGTGACTTCCAACAATTTAGAGGCATAATGCATGTAGATGCTCCCTCATTAATAATAGTGTGATGAAAAAGGTGATTGAGAACATTTGCTTGTATGGAGAATGCCAATTCTGCTGGTAATCGCGGCACATAGCCCGTATGATTAAAGACGACAAGATTAGAATCAGTCGGATCAATTCCACCAATAGCTGACAATAAAGCCTATTTTTCAGAGGGAAAATTTTGTAATACCTCAAGAGCAGACATAGCTGAAGGGGATTGAGCCAAATCTTCAACTATATTATAATTATGTGCATCGCTTGCTTGAGGATTATATGTCGATTTATGAATTACTCCCTTTGGTGGCTTAATTGTCAATTCAGGAATAGTAGTAGGCGGTACTAATTCCGTAGATGGATTAGTTGTCGAGGTAGTAGGTTGATTAGTGGCCTGACTACCATAATATTTATTACGCGTTGACACTAAAATATATGTTGAAAGTTTTGTGATAGATAACATTAACACTTGGGAACTAGGAGTTGGATCCGTAGCAACCATATTTGTGTCCGGATTTGGAAATGGGTCTGTCAACACAGCTGACGCATGGGAAGTCTTGATGATTTTTGAGACTTTAGCATGGTGAGGAAAATACCTAACAAAGTGTTCCTCATTACATATTATGCATGGATAACAAGGTTTCTGAGGTCCATACGATTGATCAAATGATCTTTCCTGCGGGTTAGAAGTTTGCTTTTTCTTAGATTCCCCCTTTTTCTTACTTCCGGGTTTCTTGTCACTTTTGCCTTTGTCAAATGACATGGCATTAATTTTGGAAGTAGGAGCAGGATCAGATGTAGTAGTGTGATGTGTGCTTGTAGTGCCTATCAAGCCATCTCTGGCATGAGAGTCCTTTAATTGAGTAGGAACAGTAAAATTAGATCTCGGTGTGTTAAGAATTTTTTCATAGAGTGTATCGGACTGAGTATAAATCAAGTCTAAATATTGGGCACGAGCGATAACTTGCTCTTCTGTGACGACACCACCCTTAGCCACATCCTCAGTTATAGATGGTAACAGGGACTTAATGAACCATTCAGTAAGGATCTGATCCGGAACAAAGTTCTTAACCATTCGACAATGACGACGCCACTCATGAATATGATCAGAGATGTGAGTAGCATTAGTCTGTTTGAAATTTTTCAAGAGTTCTGTTCTAGTTTCATATCTGATCGGTAACTGGAAATGAGTCAAAAAGACAGTAGCTAGGGTTGTGAAATTATCAAAAGAAACTCTAGGTAATTCAATGTACCATTTTGCAGCTGGACTTGTGAGCGTACGTTGGAAAAGACGTAGTCGAACAGAATCATCATTCAGGGAGTTTGATGAACACCATAAATGATAAGTCATGACATGAGTCAACGGATCTTCTCCAGGGTTTCCATTGAAATTAGGAATATCCGAGGGTAATTTATGAGGTATCACCAGCCACCAAGGAGCATGATTAATTGGATCATTAGTTAGCCGATTTAAATCTGGTAACTCTAAAGTTGCAACAAAGGGAAACTGTCGATTAAGGTCAGGTTGAGCATAGCTAGGGTAAGATGGAATTGCTTGAGCAACAGGCCTTTGAGCACCAGCATAAGGAATCTGCTGCTGGTAACCCAGATAGGGGTTTTTTTGAAAAGAAAACGCTTGAGGATTCTGTTGACCAAAACCTAGATATGATACTTGTTTAAATGAAGTTTGAGGCATTTGCGCATATGGATACCTAGGGGTATTTCCACCAATGTTATAACCTAAATTAAGATAACTTGGATTCAGTGGATAGGTATAGCCAGCTTGCGGTTGTGACATCCCATAAAATGGTAAAACAGCTTGTGAATAGATGATTTTGGATACAAGTTGTTGTAAATTAACCGAAGGATTTGGAGTCTGTGGACCCAACATTTGATGGTATTGAGTTGAAGGACCCGCTTGATAAGGTTGTACAACATTTTGATTCTATAACAGAGGTAAAGATGTATTAACAAGTGGTAATGATGTGGGTGTAATAAGTTGAACTGGTTGATACGATTGTATAACTGTTTGTGGTTGGATAGGCACAGTGGGATGCCATTAACAAACATGAATTTCAACGTTATATTGACCAAAAAGTGACGGAGTATTGTCATATTGGGTGACCAAAGGTTTCCCCTAGCATGAGGAGGATAATAAGATGGAAAATATTGCTCTCCAAATTTTGGGAGTCCAGTTGATATGGTACTTGAAGGAATAGACCTAGAAGGACCAGCTTGATATTGCCCTGAAGATGTGTATAATGAACCAAGTCATTCAGTACTCACTATAGGATTACCAATTAAAATACCAGATGATGACATTGGTAAATTCCATGGATTTCAAGATGCACCAGAGAAAACTCCATATAATGATTTGTAACCTGATGGGACCAAAGGGCCACCATGAAAATATGACTCTGGTGAAGTTGTAAACATCGACGGGGTAGCTATGGTTGGAGCTGACGTAATTGGAACAGTTAGCCCAATCGAAGATGTTGGTTCAGTCATGGTTCCTTGACCAAATGTATACCCTTTTGAATCAACGGGAGTTTGAAAAGGAGCAGGATCAACAAAAGAAAATGGTGTCAATTGAGAAAAAGACTCGTACAGGTAAAGGTCCTCCCAAAAATGGGTTGGAGTTAAAGGTGTATCGTCTTGTGGGATTTCTTCAATCATAATTAAAACAGGGGGAAGTATTTCACCGTCAGGCCCAAAGTATATTTCAGGTGGTTGACTGTGTGATATGGGAGATTCAATAGCTATAGAACTTTGTGGGATGACCAAGGTAGGAAAAACTTCCGGTTGTATAACTTCAAGATTCAAATGTTCAGGCAAAGAAGAGACAGAATCTGGATCAATTTCTGGTTGAACAACGTCAGGTCCAGGAGGTATGGTCTTACTAATTGGATGGATCGTCACCACGGGTAGCAGTGAAGTCTCTGTTTCGACAATAGTAGACGAACCGGGATGTGTAGAAACAAATTGAGCTAATTCTGGTTTATGGGAAAATGATGTTTCACCAGAGGTACAAATTGTACTTGATTCGGCAGATCGTGTTTGCATTCACCTACCAGAAGTAACTTCTAATGGTAAAGGTGGTTTTAACGCTAGTCTACGCGAACGATGAGGGAAAGGATTTTGTTCTTCCACGATTACTGATTTATTTTAACCAAAAACAAATAAACAAAATAAAAGGGTAATGCTAGGCAAAAGGGTTTACCAAGAAACTATGAACTGCAGAATACCTCCTAGCGAACCAAGAAGTACGGGCAGGCAATCTCCCCAAATGTTGTGTTCGGTGCATCACAATTTACAAGGCAGCCGACTCGGTTCACTATGGATGGATAGCACCTAAAATTTGTCCTCCAAAATATGCCCGAAGGTACGTGGAGGCCCAAGTCCAAATTAGTGTTGTCTGATGCGAAACCGCACAGTGAGAGCACCCCTTTATAATTATCGTACTGTAACACCGCCTGATATACCCAAAAGTACGTGGACGAGCTATGATATACTTACATACATGGAGTGAGGTATCACACTCGGAATGTATCGCAGACAAGTTAACGACAGCTGCTATGTTTTAGGACGTCGGAACACGTCTCTAGCCTAGACCTTCTAAATGTTATAGTTATGGTTCCAATGCTTTGTTAGATAAATTGAGATTAATTTTATGTTGATCTTGCTTAACAATTTTCCTTTCAAAGGTTCACCGCGATGATGTATTGGAAAATTCCTAAAATACATCTAAGAATGATAAGCAATCTTTCACTTTTAGTTTTTCAATGAAGATCCTAGCTACTAGAGGGAAAGAGAAATCAATTTGCAAGAAAACAAATCAAAGAACACAAACTAAATGCAAATTTCCTAATTGTTCCTTTTTGCAAAACACACAAACCACTACATGCAAATGCAGATTTTTCTTTTCAGTTCCTTTAACGTTATGAATGCATAAAAGAAACTAAGTGCACTAAATCAACAAAATCAAATGCATTTTACTTTTGAGAAATGAGGAATACAAACAACAATTTCTCTTTTGAAGGAAAAATGAGGAATGAGACAAAAATTTCTCCTATCAGGAAATGAAGAATTTACTACAATTTCCTTTTTCAAAAGCAAATGGATCTAATGTGACAATAAAAATACTTTGAAATTAACTTGCCAATGATAAAGAAAAATGCTTTAAACAAACATTGAACAAATTTTCTTTCAAAGGAGAAAGAGGTAGGTGAATTCATTGTTAATATGAGGCTCAGGCTTCTCAAAACACATTAGCAAACAAACTGAAACAAACTGCAAAGACAAATTCAAGGGAATTTGGATGGCTTCAGGAGGCAATGTAAACTCTAAAGAGACAGTGCTTTGCAACGCAGGCCTGAAAGGGAGACAATTCTATACAAAGCACTGTGTCCTGTCCAGGAGTGCGTTGGGCGCAGTTTCAAAGGAAAAACACAGTTGTTTAACACACTTCTTTTGCAAATTTGGATCTTAAAAAGCCTAATATTTGTGAGTAACAACTACTGGGTGAATAAACAGAGAAAATCAGAGGCTAAAACACCTAGGATAAAGAGTAATCTCTCCAGCGGAGTCGCCAATTTGTTGGACAGAATTGTGAATTACGAATAAAACACGCTTCCCTAGATAGGTTCTAATCTAGAACAACAAGTTAAAGACTATATGACTACTTTTCCTAACTAAGAACAGACACAGAGAATGGATTAGATGCTTACTTGGAATCCAAGCACTTCCAAATGATTCCTTCTATTGCTTCCATTGTAGCTTCAAATTCCAGCCGGCTATGCAAAATATTTCCTGCAAGAATGAACACTAAACAACAGAAGATAGCAATAATACAGATGTCTATTCAAGTTAGTTTGCTAAATCAGTAAATCATAAACCATATACATCAACTAAGATCTTGCAATATGAAAATCAAAGCCAATACAGATGCATATTGGGAAAATTAAGTTGTATTCTTTATTAATGATAGAAGGGGAGGTTACAACCAAATGACTGATTTTGTGTCACCATCTCTAGCAGCATCCCAACCTCATCACAATGCAGATATCTCCATAAAACTGTCACTCAAATCAATCTCCTCAATGAAAAATCCACCAGCATTTCTCTACACAAATTCTTCCTTATCAAACACTAAGATCTATGCTCAATTTATAGAGAGGCTGAGGTAGTTTTACAATCAATGAATTTCCAATAATAGGCAAGACATGTTCCCAATCTTGTAGATGTCAAATGGACACATGGATTCGAAGTTTGACACATGTGAACTCTTCTAGAATGGCCAAGTGGAGATTCCGGAACAATGAGAATTTCGCTCCCAATGTGACCAACGCACCCATATATGTCGGGAAGTGCTTTACAGAGCAGCCTTCCATGGGGCTACCTGCATATGCAACGCACTTAGTCCCTTTAGAGGCAGTGTTGGTGAGCTCTCATATGAGATATTATAAACTTCAAACATTGGAAACCTTTGCAGATGAAATTCCTTGATTGATTTGTCTTGTTCTTTGTCTTAGGGCATATAGCAATTGAAATGTTAGGGGATGATAGACCCTATACATTGGTCCTAGAGATGATGCCCGGTTAACCAGTTCATTGGGAATGATGCCCAAATTTACTTATAATAGCCACAGCGTAAGAAAAATTTTATGATATTACCATGTTCATGGAGTGCCATCAATTTCAGCAATGATCTTGAGACCCTTCTTCAAAAGCTCAGCTCGTATCATTCCAATTTGTGTTACTAAAGCTTTGACTTGTCCTTGCAACCTTCTCCTGTCTGCTTGTAACCATATGTTCCTCTGGCACAAGTGCTTCATCATTCTATGTAAAGGTAGTGTTCTCTTTATCATTCTTCCATATTCATCTGCAACCTTGTTATAGAAGTCAAGTTGCTTTGATATATCTTCCTTCAATTCCTCAAAAAGTGATTTTGATTCTATCACCTCATTTCTAGCATCTCTTAACTGTTCTTGCAGAATCTCCACTTCAATTTTCTCTTGTACAGTCTCCTTGCCTTCTCTCTTCTGCACTGGCTCTATTTTCACTGGAGGTACCTCTCACATCTTTTCTTCTAAGGGCATCTCAGGCATCATTTCTTTAGACTGTTGTGATCTTCTGACAGGCTTCCTAGGCTTGAAAATAAAACCTGAATCTTCTTGACTAAAATCCAATTTCTTGGCTCTTTTGCTATTCTTTTTGGTTTCTGCCTCTTTGATCCCAATAGGCTACACAATTGGGCCTTTTTCAATCTGAATGGGACTTTATTCAATGTCAATATCTTCTAGGATATCTAAAAACTTACCCTTCCCTTTGCTTTGGCTTCTAGTCATCCTCCTCTTGGTTCTTGTATAAGTTTTTATCTCAGTGCTTGTAGAAGTTTTTTCTGCTACCATAGGTTCTGCCACATGTTCAGCTACAAGCTCAGCTATAGAATCTATCTCTACTTCAGGTTCAGATGCAGGCTCAGTTATAGGCTCCTTCTCCCCCCTAAGGGTTATGGATTTGGACTTTGGAGTTTTCCTAAGGGTGGCAGTATCTAATTCATAGCCACTTAGAAATATGAAGGTGAGCCAATCTCTGTTTATCCTATTCAACTATTCAACAACCATCAATTTAATAAGATCATAATGGAAAACAAAGGTGTTACTAGCATCAGGATTGGCTTGTACCTTGTCAGCCATCTTTCCCAAACTTCTAAATAGATAAAATGGTATGTCAAGTGGTTGTTTAACTGTGAAATGCATAAGTAATTTGAAATGGTATTGGTAAACCATGTTGAACCCACCTTCACAAGTGAAGTACTTCTGGATAACCATCAAAAGTTTAGAATAATATTCTTTGAGGCAAGTTCTGGGAATGCATGTGATAATATCAATTCCTCTATGCTCTTCCTTAAGTAACTCATCACAATTTTGCAATCGAAATTTATGCACCTTAAACAACATTTCTCCTGACCTAGGGATTTTCCCATGGTAACCCTGCATCTTTCGACAGAATCAAAGGCACGCCACGCTGGCAAATGCTTGAATGAATGTAGGGTATTCCTCCAGAAATTTCATATCCATTGGTTTGTATCTCACCATTGAACCTCCTTTGTATTGCTTCCTCTGAGTTGTCATGCCTTCAACACATAGTGAGATACTTCTTTGACAGCTACAAATATCCCAAAGACATCAAGAGAAACTATGACACCTACAGACCTACCCTAAATACAACTAGACCAGCTCACAAGACAACAATATTGAGCTATGGACAACAAGAACAACTCGAATAAGAGGGAAACCAAGCTAATGACAACAAACTATTTCAAAAATGGAAAGAGGACGAAAATGGGAATGAATCTATAATGTGTACGCGTTTTTGGAGTGAGGGATAAAACAAATGATATGTAATTATGACCCACATGAGTCTGACCATGACCGTTTCTAAAAAATTTCACCTTTTCCTTAACATTACCACAACAACAGACTTATGTAGCGAAATCAATGTTCGGGAAGGCAAATCTGCTATGGAAGTGTCAGGAACTTCCGTACCAAACCTCGAGATTTTCTAACTGGAGTTGTTGTGAAAGTGTGTTGAACTGTCAAATTATAATCATGGCCAAATGAGCCTAAGACACATGGATTTTTTATTTTCACTTTATGATGACACCCTACTAAATTTCATAATGACCCCACAAAGTCATTTTATGACAGAAATAACCTTTGTAGATGTGATTATTTTGAAGAAAATCTCAAAAACCCTAACTAACTTAACCAAATTGACTTAAAGAAACACCTAATTGTTATCTTGGATAACAAATTCTCTCTATCGGAATTGTATACTTTATGATGTGCAACAAATGTTCACAACCCTTGAAGGCCTTCGTGGCACCGTGTATATACATTAAGGCCGTATGCGTTCTTTCCACGTGATGCAACCATGTGGAAGAAGAGTTTGCATAGCCTAATCGAACATTAGGCATGTGTCTTGTTCAACGGTGGAAATTTATTTGGTTTGATCAATGGTGAGGGTTGATCTATCACCATTAGGGTAACTACCACCCTAAGCCTCTCCACCACAATGGTGCCATTTTCATTTGAATGGGTTGAGAACTGAGCTATACAACCACAAGGTTAATTTGGTAAAGACAAGGTTTTCACCCTAAATTCGAAGGTTTTACTCCATGTTTTGGTTTTCTTTCTTGGCATTCTGATGAGAACGAAGGTGGCATGATGATCAAAACTGGATCATGGGCCTAAGAATTTGCTCAAAATTCAAATTTATAGGATTTGGATGAAACTAGGATGGTTGCGTAGGTCTCATCATTTAGATTCCAGCACCGCAAATGGTTCGAAAAAAGGATACCTTATGAAGAATTTATTGCACTTTGAATGCCAAGTGGGTCCAGCGAAGCATGGAGGGGCCAACCCTCCTCCCATGGAACCTCATAACGTGACTAGTGAGGGAGCTTAATATTAAGTGTGCTTAAGGAGCCTAATCCCAAGTTTAATATTTAATTAAACTTTAGTTAAGTGGAGTTTCATATGGCGGAGATTCTGCAGCCACTCCCAAATTTAGGTGGACTTCCACTTTTAGTGGAGTTAATTGGCAGTTGCCCCACATTTAGTGGAGGAAATTGGGGCAAAGTTGTTTTGGTCATAACTCACTCAATTTTCGACCATTTTGAGAGTGTCAATAGTCAATTTTGACTATCTCAGACTTTCTGAACTAAATGGAGCAGGTTGTAGAGCCATCGCAGAGCTTCTAAGCAGGTTTTTACATCTGTGAAGTTCAAGGAGCCACTAGGGCCACCAGGAGGTAGAATCAGTTTGAGGCTTAGCCAGGGGTGCTAGAGCCCTTATCCAGAGATCCAATAGTCAAAAATGCATAATTCAGATGTTCTAAATATGATTAGATGGTTTTAAGAGCCTACAGAGAACTTTTGAAGGCCGAAAAGCTTCAGTAACATTCCAAGGGCCATCAGTGCCAGCTTTTGCCAGCAGCAGTGCAGGGCCTAGCCAAAGTAGCTAGAGACAATATGCAGCAAACCAATAGTCATTCTTGACTGTAAATAGAATTCTAAATCCATTGATGGAGGTTTTAGAAGCTGTTGAAGACTTCTAGAGGTAGAAAACCCAGCAAGGAAGTTTTCAGTGACCCTAGTGCCAAGGGGTGCCGACAGGTGTTGTAGGCGAAATCGGAGGAGCCATAAGCCATTTTTTATGAATGAATAGTCTATATTGACTATGTCAGAAATTTTGAAACCAATGAAAGTGGTTACATAATATTTTGAGAACTTATAGAGCTCAAGAAGCTGATGTGAATTTTTGGGCTGCCCTGGGCAAACCGTGGAGGAAGGCCTAGTTTGGGGATGTAGTGCTCATTTTGAGAAATTTATCAGTCAATATTTGGTGTTTGATGTGTGTTGAATAAAAAAAGGTGTGGTTTCAATGACAGAAATAGAATTCTGAAGGAGTTAGTGCCATGAAGAAGCTTAGTGTAGCTCAGTGCACCGACTAAAGGAATCGTGTCTAAGGAAGCCTAAAGCTGTTTGCAGAGTTTGGACAGCCATGAGAGGGATATATATGGTATTTTAAGCCCTTTGGATCAGTTCAGTATCCATTGGAGTTAAGTGTGTAACTTGTAAAATAAACCTTACCATAATCCCAAAGAGCCACGTCAAGGTGACAAAGCTCAAAGGAGACGTAGCCCATGAATTTCGGGTGAACTCCTAGATTAATTTCATTGTTGTGTTTGAATGTTTTATTGCTGCATTATGTTGTTGTTATACATGTTAAATTTCATCAAGAACAAATGAATTTAAGACACATAAACAATTAAAAATCATACACCACTTTCAAGCATAAATTCCGCAAATTGTCAAGTACAAGTTGTTGAGCGATGGAAAAGGTATGAATTTGCCATTTATTTCTTTATCTTTTTCCTTTAATCATAACTCCTTTGTATTCTAAAATGGTAATATATCGAATAATTATAATGGAATTAAGGAGATTAGTGATTAATGCAAATTAACTAAATATTGTCTTTTCTTCTATACAAAAAATAGAAGAAATGGGAAGCCACCATTCGGGAGGAAAAGACAAAGAAGAAGTAACTGTTGTCCCTTCAACAGGAAGCCATATCCAGACAAAAAGATCGAAATCGAAGCGCACAGACAAAGAAAATAAAGGAACAGCGCGGCTTCAGCACAAGAGGACAAAACGATAATTGGAGATAGAAGATAGAGTGAATCCCTCAGATCTTTCGATCCTGAGGGATCACTGCTTCAAAGCTTATCTATATTTCTTGTTTTGTTCGCCTGGCTGTTATAAAAGGATAGTGCTTGTAGAAATCAGGGGGCATGTATTATCATTATTCATATTTCCTTTTATATTTTCACTTTGATCACCGACTCTCGTTGGTTAAAACAGAGTGTGATTGCCTGTGAACTTTGTTACATATGATTAATATATAATTCGGTTGTCGTTCCATTATTTGATACTGGAGTAGCTCAGCAGTGCTTCACTAGCGACTAAGGGCCCAGCCCTGGTGGATCCACTTGCTATCTGCACCATTACTTTACAATTCCAGTCGTGTGATGGTTTTCTTTAATGTTCATTTTCTCTAGTTGCATTGCTTTACGGATTCCATGTTTGATAGCTTATTGTTTCAATATTTTATGGAATTGGTTTATTGCATAAGCTGTGATTGAATCGCGTTGATGTCCTTTCCAACATAACAAGATTATTATTCTTTGTAACTTGTATTGATATGTTTTTCCAATATAAATCTTCGCTATTCATTCTAGAATTTGTTGTTCATTTCCATTAAATAGCTTTGCTGATCATTTCTTTCCTGCAAGTATTTGGTTTTGTTTTGGAATGTTATTGCAGAGAGCATGTTTCTTCCATTTCCATTAGCAGCATTATTTAACTCAGTTATCATTTCCAATTAGTTTCTTTAGTGTGGAACGTAAGATCAACAACTGTAAAGGACATTGGATATCACTGTATAAGTTCTCATATTGAGGATCTTGTTTATGTTTTATTTCATTTACATTAGTTGACAGAGGAAAGATTTATTACTACTGCATCCTTAACTGATGATTGCTGAGTGAATAATTGAGTTTTAGAGCATTAAGTTTCATGTCATTGCAATTAGATTCCATCTTCAAACATCTGTTTACTCTTGTATTTGAAACACTATACTGCAAATTGGAAAGCACTACTCTTAGATTAAATTGCCGCCTCAGACTGAGTACACTCTTGAGATAAAAAATCGTACCTGGATTGATAATTAATGTAGGATAAATAGGAGTTAAAAGGACACCTTTTATACCTCAACATTTTGGCGCCGTTGCCGGGGAGAGTCTAGCTATTTAGAAAGAGTGATGTATATTTGATTTTCTCTGCTAAGGAAGAACTGGGTATTAAAAACAGAAGGTAAGAACCTGCGTAACGAACAAGGAACATGCTCGTTCACTTGCCCGCTTCATATCAGAACTGCATAGAAGTTTAAGGTAGGAATGAATGCTTGCATTTTTTGAATGACTAGACAATCTAAACGAAACAAAATTCCTCCCAGACCTGAAAACCTAAGGGACCGGTGACCCTTGGGCGAACAACCTTTATCGACAATATCATTAAGAAAGCTGAATCTTAGCCATCAGTAGGCCCTAGAAAAATTGCTTCTAGACAACCTACTAGCTCCCTTCGGGCCACATAATCACCATCTGTAGCTTTTGGTGAGGTGCATAGCCAAATAGAAGAGACTGAGCAAGATTCTCAAGAAATTGAGAATTCTCGCCCAATTTCTTTACAAGAAGGGAACTCTAGTAATCTCCGCAAAGGAGGAGGAGAAACAGGGGAAATAGAAGAACCAATATCCCCTCTTGAAGTAGTCCAAGCACTAAGCAGCCCAAATAAGGAAAGTGTTGTCAAAATCGTCCAAAAAAAAGTTGAAGAACCTGAAGAACCAAAATCCCCTCAGATAATAGTTCAGCAAGGGACACTCATTATCCCAGACCAAGGAAGTGTTGTTAAGGTCATCCCTACTCCTTCTAGTCAGCCTAGGAGTAATTCCATAGAAATCCGAGAAGGATATTGGCACATATTTTATCAAATGACCCAGAACCAGCAACCACCCCAAACTTCCACACTGCAATATCCCATTGTGGACACTACAGTTAATGCACCTATGAAGGCCATTCCTCTCCAGCATATTCCTACATTCCATGGCTTAACATCGGAAGATCCAGATGCATTTCTGTTTGAATTTGATGTATTATGCAGGGGGTATGATTATACCATTGATCCCCAAAATCTAAAATTATTCCCCTCCACATTAAAAGGAGCAGCTCTACGATGGTTTATGGGGTTAGGTGGAGGTGTTATAAATGACTAGGATCAGATGAAAGCTATTTTTCTAAAGAAATATCAGGATTATTGTAGGTCCAAGGAATTAAAGGATGAAATATTTCAGATGACAGCAAAACCTAATGAAACATTGGAGGAATATGTAGAACGCTTTCAATACAACCTCAAGAGATCACCTTATGCATCTCTACCCTTACTTGATAATGTGTTAAAAACTACATTAATTAAAGGGATGAAGGAACAATGGGTTGAAACATTAAACATCATGGGCAAAGGTGACATATATCAGTTAAATTTTGCTAACATTATTGATTTACATATCAGGAGTTTGAGAGGCAGCACAAGACTAAAACCAGCAGAACGTGACATGATCACAAGGGATAGCAAGACCTCCGGTGGAGGTATAACCCGCACAGAAATTGGCAATCTACTGGAAGATTTCAAAACTAATATTTTAGGGACTCTGACAACACAGCTCGAAATCATGCAAGTTAAACAAAATCAAGCAGAAGCAGAAAAAAATTTGGCAATATTTTTCCCTAGATGCAGAAAGAAACACAGCCATAAAGAGTGCCCGCTGGATACAGTCCAAGTCTGCTCCATTTGCACGAAATATCACTCCACAGAGAGTTGCCCCTCACTCTCAGGATTGAAATTAGTCTACAAAGAAGCGGAAGAAGAAACAGAACCGGTGTGCCTATTCAATCAGCGTCGTCAATGGCAGCCATGACAAACAGGTATGCCCATCGATCTATCCTCTTCTTTTCAGTCTCCTCAGTATAATGCTTAGCAATATAATGGAATGTGGAAAAATCATCCACCTTTCCCCAGCTGGTCACAGCATTTATTTCCTACATCTCCATGGCCAAATCAAACAAATCAAACCAATTGGCCGAACTTTCCTTACTGTCCACCATTTTGGAAAAATAAAACATATCCAACACAATGGTCCCCCTCCACCTCGCAGAGTCAAACCTGGCAGTCGAATTGGAAAAGATCTATGAATCAACCAGTTGGAACGATTCCTCTCCCTCCACCTAAACTGCTAGCGCCATATACATTGCAACAAAATCCCCAGACCAACTTAAGACCACAACTCCCAGCCTAACCCAACCCGAACCCTAATAATAGACCGGTTCAATCTGTTCAAATAATCGAAGCACCAGAACTAGAAATCGAGTTAAGGGAGTGTAACGACCTTCAACTAAGGTCTGGGCGCATAATAGAATCAGAGGGAGACAAAAATGTTCAAGTTTAAAATTCGTTACCTTTAGAACAAACATTACAAAAAGAGAATGTGGTTAGACAACAAAATCATAAGCAAGCAACCGCCTCTTCTCCACCATTCCCAGAACGACTAATAATACCTCGCCCAATAGAATATCCTAATTTTGATCTTCTGGGAGAACTGAAAAATTTGTGTATAAAAATACCACTCCTCCAATCTATCCAAGATATTCCAATTTATGCAAAAACCATCAAAGAATTATGTATAAGAAATCCAAAGAGGAGAATAACAACTAATCCAACTGTCCAAGTAGTCGGCACTCTATCTGACTTACTATTAGGAAGAGAAGCACCTGTAAAGTATGAGGACCGAGGAAATCCTATAGTTACGGTGCAAATCAATGGAAAATCCTTTCTAAATGCCTTAGTTGATTTAGGAGCTACAATTAATATCCTAACAACCACCACTTGCCAAAAACTTGGCATTACATCATTAGATCCAACCACAACCTTATTGGAATTGGCTGACCGATCGGTAGTCAAGCCAGAAGGCACACTACATGATGTAATGGTATATGTAGACTCCTAGGAATACCTTGCCAACTTTCTGATTATTAACCCCAAAAACCGGCTAGATGGACACCCTTTAATCTTAGGTAGACCTTGGCTGGCAACTGTTGATGCTTACATTGGCTGCCGACAAGGCAGCATGACTATAACTAGAGGGAGTTATGTCAAGAATTTAGCCTTGTACCCTCCATCCCAGCCAAGTTTAACAATAATAAAAACAAAGAAATAGCCTGTATCATACCTCATAGAAAACATTATATCACCATTAACCATAGAATATGCCCTCGAATTTAAAGACCAAACAGAGGATGACATCATTAACAGTTTCATTAACCAACCAAAAACCAGATCCCATTTGCAATTTCACATGATCGAGGCAGCATTTGATAATGAAGAAGAAGAAGATCACCTGAAAGACATTCATGATTAATCAATACCTACCACCTCTGTTTACAATAGCAAAACTATAGAAATTGAGCCAAGAAAAACTCTGAACATTAACAAAAACCTGTCTTCTGAACAAGAGGAGAAGATGGTCCAACTACTGAGAAAATATAAGGGAGCCTTTGCATGGGATTACCCAGACATGAAAGGAATTGATCCCCAGTTATGTACGCACCACATTTATACAGAAAAATATGCTAGACCCATTCGCCAACCCCAACGGAGATTAAACCCTCATCTTAAGGATATTGTAAAAGATGAATTACAAAAACTTTTGGATGAAAATTTTATTTATCCAATATCTGATAGCAAGTGGGTCTCTCCACTAGTAATGGTGCCAAAGAATAATGGAAAGTGGAGGATATGTGTAGAATACAGAGAATTAAACAAAGCAACCCAGAAAGACCACTTTCCCCTTCCTTTCATTGATCAGGTATTAGATACATTAGCAGGAAAGAAATTCTTTTCTTTCCTAGATGGCTTTAGTGGATACAATCAGATTCAGATTGCCTCGAAAGACCAAGACAAGACTACTTTTACCTGTACTTGGGGAACATTTGCTTACAGATTTTTACCCTTTGGTCTATGCAATGCCCCTACCACATTTCAGAGGGCCATTCTCAACATCTTTTCAGATTTAATAAATGAAGGGCTCGAAGTATATATGGATGATTTCACACCTTATGGAGATGATTTTGAGCCATCATTATAAACATTGGAAAAGGTGTTGCAAAGGTGTATTTCCACCAGGCTCTGTTTAAGCCATGAGAAGTGTCACATGATGATGACCGAGGGATTTATCTTAGGTCATTATATCTCAGCAGCTGGAATACAGGTAGATCCAGCTAAAATTTAGATAATTTTATTAATACCTACTCCCACTACACAAACAGAGGTACGTAGTTTTCTGGGATTTTCTGGTTATTATAGAAGAGTCATAGAGCATTTTTCTCAAATAGCTACACCTTTATACGCACTAACAGGGAATGTTGATTTTATTTGTACAGATAAATATGACCATGCTTTTGAAGATCTGAAAAAGCTTTTATCAACAGCCCTAGTGCTAAGGGGCCCAAATTGGGATTTGCCATTCCAAATTTCATCTGATGCCTCACACACAGCTATCGGAGCAGTCCTTAGGCAGGAAGAAGATAAAAAACCATATGCAATTTATTATATTTGCAAGAATCTATCTCCTGCTGAATTAAACTATACTGTGACTGAAAAAGAATTTTTAGCTATAATACATGCTGTAAATAAATTTAGAATGGGGAAAGCTTATAGCTGAAATAACACAGTATGTATGGGGAAAGCTTATAGCTGAAAACCCCCAGCTATAGTATATTATAAATGGAGAGAACATGCAGCAAATACATAGTACAAACTCCTCACAAGTACTCAGTACTATCTCCCAAAGCTACACAAAAACTAGCTTGGTTTTGAACAAGTCACAGGTTCAAAACACACCCACTAATTTCCCTGCCTCTATTGCGCAGTCAAGGCTGGTCTAAATAGAGATCCAAGTTCGAATCTCACTGGCTCCAACTGCGCAATTTTCATTGGTAATTTCCTCTAAGTGTGGCGCAAATCTCATGCACAACTGATGTCACAACTGATAGCTATCTCCACCCTTTCATCTACCTCTTTCATTGGTCTCCACTGAACTGTCCATGCACTGTAGTGAAATTATGTGTTCTTGAGTTGAATAATGAGTTAATAATTAGTGAATTAAATAATATTTAATTCACTCCACTCATTACTAGTTGATTAGCTAGTTAAACTAATCACAACTAGCTCAACTAAGTTAAACCGAACACAACTCCACCAACTGTCTCATCAACTCCACCAAACTTCTGCCACTGAAGTCCTAACTGAAGTCAACCATGCATGAGCTCACCAAACCCCTAGGAATAGCGTAATTCCTCTGTTAGATGCATGATCCACTTCCAAGGCTCAAACTGAAGTGCTCCAAGAGAGTAAACTAAAGTTTAGAGTCCAAATATTATTAAGGGTAAATAATATTTGACTTCCCTATTTTTAGGATAGGCAGTCTAAAAATAGACTTCGACCTATATGTCCAAAAATATAGGTCCATCTATTTTTACCAACATGACCAATACTCCAAGAATAACATATTGCAACCCCTGGACCATGCTCCATATGTCTAAAAATAGACATAGTCTAAAAATAGACTTTTCGACAAAAATCACATGTGTGGTCCCCACCTAGTTTAGGTGATCACTTTCCAACTAGGATCAGGAAAGATGTTTCAGGAGGCCTCCTTCATTGTTTCTTGTTGCCATTTTCAACACGTAGGACTGGTCACAAGGTTTTACAAACAGGCTATTATTGGCCCACAATTTTTAAAGATGCTAAAAAGTTTGTATAGTCTGTGATAGTTGCCAATGGGCGGGGTGCCCTGGATAGTTCGATGAAATGCCTTTGAATCCACAGTTACTAATCGAGCCATTTGAGCATTGGGAGCTCGATTTTATTGGTCCTATTAACCCACCATCAAATCAGAAAACATACATACTAGTTGCAACAGAGTATATTACTAAATGGGTTGAAGCAGAGGCACTTCCAAGAGCTACAGAGGACTCTGTAATACAGGTTTAAGGATTTCCCCGGAAAAATCAAGACATGATGGCTTGGACCTTATGAGATACAGAAAGTGCATGACAATGGCACCATTACATTAACTACCATTGATGGATCTGGACATTATTTCAAAGAAAATGGTCATCGAGTACGACTTTACCACAAACTGCTTAATCGGGAATCCTTTTACCAGCAATTACAAGGAGATTCCACTATGCAGATTCTAGCTGAGGAAGATAACTCCTCTTCAGCATTAATTCACTAAACAATTCCTTTATTTTTGAAATTTGTACATAAGCTTTTCTCTTTAATTTCGCTTGTATGAACTATTTTTGCACAGATTTTTTTCATGTTGTTCCTCTTAAGAAACAGCAGTCGTCCCTCTTAAGGAACATCAATCTTGTGTGCCTTTATTTTTCGTGTTGTTCCTCTTAAGGAACAACAACTATTCCTCTTAAGGAACAACAATCTTGCGTGCTTATATTTGTTTGTTGTTCCTCTTAAGGA